>VJNQ02000370.1:0-304389 GCA_007827005.2 Populus simonii | reverse complement strand
AGCTGAAGCTAAGGCTTTTTTTTTTCTTTGTAAGATAACTTTGGCTAAGATCACACCCATACTAAGAGCAAGTATTAGAAAATGATGAGAAAAAGGTATTTGAGAACATCCACTAATAATGAGAAAGTGTTCAGAAAAACCCAAAAAATGTAGAATACTTGTGAACAAAATCCATGGGATCTTTATTAAGGTTGCAATCCTAACAAAAAAAAAGGGCTTTGCTAAATGATAAATCTTGAAAAGACATATAAGCAAAAGTTTCTCATGTAGTTTTGACAAACAAAGAAAAGGAAAATAGTTGAGTAGCTTACAAATGGAATATGAAAAGGGCATTAATATCTTGATTCTTATATAAAGTTTGATATGAGTAGATAAAGAGATTTTGGAAAATAAAAGTCGATTAGGTGTTCGATCAAAGCTTTAGAACGAAAGAAAAACATGAAAAGATCGATTGTCTCAACTTCTAAAAGTGAAGGTCTTTGATAGCTTAGCATATGCTGGAAGAATAGGAAAAAAAAAAAGGATGAAAGACTATAAAAGAGTAAAAGTGATCCTAGATCCATAAAAACCCTCAAACAACATTCAAGCCTATGAATTCCCTTTTTTTGGTATCCATTAAACTCACCCTTCATTACGTGTCTTGAAAAGTCCATTATAACCAAGCAAGACTAATAAATAGCGCTTTCAAAAAGTAAGGAACCATTTATGAGAGTCATGATGAAGTGATTAACTATTCATTTTTGTTCACGTTTAGAAAATCTGAACACAAGACTTCAAACAAGTATTTGATCCTTTTCAAACCCAATGCAAAATGAGTCATCTCCTAAACCAATCATCATTATACCTTTCTTCAAAGACTAATACAAATCATGAGAGTTGCATGAACTTTATTATTTGACATGACATTGAAAAAATCTATAATTTTCAAAAAGACAAAGTAAATCTTTTGAAACCTTTGTTAGGAAAAACAACCTAAAATGAAAACCAAAGCGTGTGTCTTGAGTATTTGAAAAAGTACACGAAAAACAACGTTGTCACAAGACAAAGAGTTTTTAATTCATTCCTAATTAGAAAAATATGATAGCATTCGTCATGGCCTAAATACTCCCAAAAGAAGAAGGCTACAAAGGCATCTCAACACTCAAGATGTAATATCCCCATTATTTTATTCAGGCAATTTCTCAGTTAAATATGAAAATTTAGGTTAAATTTTTTATTCTAACATTGCTAATCATATGAACAAACATTATGAATGCAATTACTTAATTTAGCATAAAGAAATTCTTAACTATGACATTCACATTAATTACATATAAAAATTTCGTTCTACAACCCAAATGATTCATTCAACATCATTTACATCATTCGTTCATCCCATAATACATATTAATCAACATAAATATAAAAAACATCTAATATTCAAATAAGATCAACTCCTACTACTGCGAGGGGTTCTGAAAATAAAATTAACATTCAAAACACAATCCATATTCCACTCCTGGAATTTAAATTACCATTCACTATATTTTTTTATTCTCTTAATAATTACATATTTTTCAATCACCAATTAATCAATTAACATAACCAAAATATAATTTGCTTGTCATTAATTCAACAACCTAATCACCACAAAAATTTCACCGTTGACCGAAATTCTCATTACCAAGAGGATGGAGATTTGTTTCTTACTAATCCTAATTGATGCCTAGCACAAACATTTATCCCATTAACAAACACACAATCAATATAAATTCATACATTCAAACCACCACAACATCAAGAACCTACCTTCACATATACCAATTCTATTCAATCCAAGAACAAACATAAAAGCAACATAATGAATCATCATGAAGAGGTTTCTTACCCTTAAAAAAATAAAAAATCAAAAGTCAAAACAAGTAGAATCAAGTTCTCCTCCACACCTTTCTCTAAGCTCAATTTTCCTTATCTAAAAGTACACTTTAACTCAGTCGATGATAATTCAAGACAACCAGGGTTAAATTTACTAAAACACGACCCGAGATATAAGACTGAAACAACCGCATAAATGAAAATGAAAAGAAATTGTAAAGATTAAGACTTAATAACCTAATGTTAAAGATGAAAACCAAAAAAAAAAATTTTGAAGAAGAAAACCCAAGTCAACTCGGGTTAACTTGATGAACTCACTACCTGTGATATGAGATTGGGATAAAAAATAAGAATTTTAAAAGAAGGACCTAGTAAAAAAGAACAAAGTTCAATAAAAAAAACATGAGCTAACCCGGGTTAACTTTACTAACTCGTTCTTGAAATTACCAAACAAAAGAAAAGTGAAAAAATAACAAAGTTCAAGGGAAAATAATTTAATGTAAAATGATGAAATTTTAAAAAAAGTAATAAAAAAATTAAGGAAAAAAAATTTGATTCAACCCGGGTTAACTCGACTAACTCATTACTCGCGATATGAGATCAAGATACAAAAATAGACTTCCAAAAGAAGAACCTATGAAAAAAAGACCAAAGTTAAATCAAGAAAATATTGAGAAACAAAATGCAAGGTAATATAGGTTAACTTGACCAACTCGCCCGCGGAATAACCAAACAAAAAGAAAAATGAAAAAAAAAAAACTCAAGAGCAAATAATTTAATGCAAAATAATGAAATTGAAAAAAAATCATAAAAAAATTAGAGAAAAAAAACTAAGTCAACTCAGATTAACTTGACTAACCCGCCACTCGCGACATGAAATTGAGATAAAAAAACTAGACTTCCAAAAGAAGGACATAACAAAAAAGATCAAAGTTAAATAAAAAAAACATTGAAAAGAAAATACAGGCTAACTTGAGCTAACTTGACTAACCTGCACTCAGGATAACCTAAGAGAAATATAAAAAAGAAATAAGCAAATAGCTTAATGACTAATAATTTAGCGCTAAATGATGAAATTGTAAAAAAAAAAGAATTTCATTAAAAAAACATTGAAAAAATAAAATTCGAGTCAACTATGGTTAATTTGATTAATCTATTACCTGAAATATAAAATTATGATAACTCAAGAAAAAACAAAAATGGAACAAACAATGAAACTAATGAACTAATAACCAAATATCAAACGATAACTTTGAAAAAAAATTAATTTTCAATAAAGACACTAAAAAAGGGCTGAACTTAAATCAGGCCCGGTCATGAAGCTAGGATTGCCCTGTTGGAAGGCAATCATAAAAAAATAACAAAGCAAAATATTCAACTGTAAAACAATTTAAAATCCAAACAATGCAGATTACATATGGTATAAAAATAAAAATGAAAGAAAATAATTAGGGGTTAAATTGAAAGAAAATAAACTACGAAAAGGATAAAAAAAAGTTATCGAAAGAATGAGGACCAAATTAGACAAAAAATCAAAAAATCAAATGAAATTAAATGTTTAGAGAAAAATAATATATATATATATATATATATATATATATATATCAAGAAAAAGATAAGAATATAGCAATCAAAAAAATGATGATCAAAATTGAATTAAAAAATAAATACAATAAAATGATAAGGGACAAAATTGCAAAACTATAATAATTAAGAATAGTATAAAACACAAAAATAGAGCAATCAAAAATAGAGGGACCAAATTGGATAAAAATATCAAATGGAATAAAATATTGAGGGATGAATTTGAAAAAAAAGAAGCTAAACTTCAAAAAACGTCAAAAGAAAATAAAAACCAGAGGACATAATTGTTTTTTGGAAGGGCTAGCATGAATTTCAAGGGAATGAGAAAGAAAAGAGAGAGCAAAGAAAAAACTTCACCGTAGACTAACCAAACCTCCTTAAAAAGAGGACTACTTACCACTTCCAACGCTTTCGCATATGGAGGATTTTGGTAACCAGATAGCCTAGCACGCGCCACCAAAATGGTGCAGAGGCTGTCACGCATGAGCATTTTTTAATAAATTTAATTACTGAAAATTATCAAACACCCCTAACCAAATCTAAAAATAACAAAATAAAAGGAATAAAAAACTAAAACACCCTTGAAATCAATATTATTTTTTTTCAAACTCTAAACCATTAAAAAAATAGAAAATATGAAGAAGCCCATTTATGTATGTTCATTGTTTTTACTCCTATGGGTATGATCTTAACTTAAGAATGCAATTTTTTTAAAAAGAGTAAAGAGTCCCTTATCGAAAGCTTAAAATGTTTTTGCATTTAAAAGTAAAATAGTCATTTTACTATAATAAAAAAGGTGTTTCGATCAATTTGTCACCAATAATTTTTGCAATGACCCAATATATCATTTGGAAAAGACAATTCTACCCCTAATTGCAAGCTTCATCAGATTTTTTGCCAAGGGTAAAATCATAATTTATTTTTCCAATGAACAACAAGATGTGTCTAAGGCTTTACTGATGCCTTTTATTTTTTTGTAATTATTCACAAAACAATTTGGGTCGTGGTGGCCCTGTATTATTGTGAATTGTTATAATGAATTAGCAATTTATCCCTACATTAAAAAACCATTAGCCTTGGTTCTGGGATAAAGTCATCTTTTTACAAGGATATGTTGATCATTGTTGATTTAACTGGGTCAAATTAGTCTTTTCGTACAAAATATTAATAGTGAAAATACTATAATATCCTTAAAAGAAAAAAAAACTTTCATAGAAAGGCTTTTTTGTCATTTCATTTTTCATTGCACAATGTGATTACTTCCATACCCTTATAACCAAAAAATTTAAACTACCATCTAAGGGCTTTTTGGACCTTTTACCCTTGTTTTTTCACTAGATACAATGTGAATGAGGGTTAGTTTGGTCCTTTTGAGATATATAAAAAATGAGTTACAGTCGTCTAAAGAACACATGCCTACACATTGGGGAGGGTCGTTGTATTAAAGTAGCACGTGCTCCCTTCTTCTACATCCAAAAATGTATGATCGTTGTGTCATCAGCACTGTCGCGTGGTGGCGCTTTTATTAAGGTGGCTCATGTATTGTTTTTCTTGAAGGTTTGGTAGCGACCAAGTTTTCCCCGTCTTTTCTCTTTAGTGGACTTGGGATGTGCGCTCGCCAAGCAAAAAATTGATATGCCTCCTCACATTTTATTTTTATTTCAATTGCAGTTTTTTTCTTTTATCTAATCTTTGATTGTGTTAATTGTTTTTTTTTTCAATTTCATCCCTTGAAAATTTAATTTGATTTGATTTTTCTTTCATATTTGGTTCTCGTTATTTTGATTGTTACTTTTTTTTTTAATTTCATTCCTTGAAATTTAACTTGATTTGATTTTTATATCAAATTTGGTCATTATTTTTTTAATTATTTTTTTTTCTTTTCAATTTCATTCCTTAAAACTTAATTTAATTTAATTTTATATATCAATTTTGATCATTATTATTTTAATTGCTATTTTTTATGTCATTTTTTATTGACTTTTATTTTTCAATTTCATCCCACATCATTTAATTTCTTTTATGTTGAATTTGATCCTCATTTTTTTAATTGTTTTTTTATCTTTCTATCCTTTTTTTAATTTCATTTTTCAATATTTCAGTAGTTTGTAGTTTGAATTGTAATATTTTCTAGCATGATGATCCCGGTCTCATGACTCAAGGCATAAGTATGAGATGTTAACCTGAATTAACATCAATTTTTCTTTTTTAAAACTAATTTTTTTTATTTCATCCTTCAACAATATTAACTTTATTAAAGATTAAACTCTTTTATTATTTTTTTCAATTTGCTTTTTGTGAAGATAACCCAACCTCACAGTCCAAGTTATGAGTTTACCATACTGACTCAAATTGGCCAAGCCAACGTAATTATGCCTCTCTTTTTTTTTTTTTATCCTTTCTATATTTTTCTTTCCAAATTTATCCTTTGATTTTTTTATTGAATATTTTTGTTAGCTTTGCTTATAGTATTTTATATTAGAATATTATTTAATTTAGTGTATAGCCTATTTGTTTTTTGTTTTTATTTTCTTAATTTGATGCTTTTTCATCCCCTTAAAAAATAAAAAATCAATTAATTATGTATCGTATTTTTATTTTTTAAAGGTTTTTTTAATTTGGCAAAAAATCCTCTCTTTTTATCATACTTTCAAAAAACAAAAAGCTTTTGTTTTGTTTAAGGACCAATATATATATATAAAAAAAATTAATTATGTTAGAATCACCTCTATTTTTTCCAAATAAGTAAATTGTTGTTTGGTATAAAAAAATTTCATGTATCTAGTTGCCATGTGTTTGGATGAAAAATGATTTTATATATATAAAAACAATTGTTATATAAAGTGGAATTCATGACTGGATCACTAATTTGATTGGTTAGCCCTAATTAGCTTAAGACTTATTTTTTATTTTTTAAAATGAAATTTTTTAGTTTTAGTTTTACACATCAAGTTTTTTGTGTTTGCTATAAAAAAAAAACATTAGCCTACAAATTCATTTTCATTTGCTAAAATTACAAATACCAAGCCATTATATTCTTATTTTCCTGAAAAAATTATTTTTCTATTCACAGGACCAAAAAAATTAAATGGCATGAGTGTTTTACTGTAACCCAATTCACCATAAAATGTGTTGCAGTATAGTAAAATTATCTTTGTGGCCTTTGGTCCAAAAATATTAAGCCTCTTAGGTGGAGGTGTTTATATTTTTTTCAAAATTTTTACACAGCAAAAATATGTTTTTTGCCCTTAAAGTCAACAAAATATAGAATTGTTAATCAAGGGTTTTCTTGACTTTGTATAAACTTTTTAACAGTAAAAATATGTATTTTTCCTAGAATCAAAAAATTATTGTACTACTAGATAATGTATAGTGCAATTACATCTTTAATATTGTAAGAGACAAAACATAAGTTTAGCATTTGGGAGTATTTTTATACTTTTATATTAATATTTTGTGTAATTGTCGTGGTCGGGAGGGGGGTATTTTGGTATTTTCATATTTTTACAAAATCTTTTTAATGCTTAAAACTGCTAGAGTGTGCCCGACACACACTAACGCGTGGATGACGTCCATGCTATTTAAGTTGTGCTTGTGATGCCACTCGGTGGATGTAACTGACATTTCGTTGTCTCTCTAAATGAGTTATCATGTCCTCTTCCATTTAAAGTGGTGCATGACAGTTGACGATGGTCGGATTATCATCAGTGGTCGTTTAATTTTTTTCCTATCTTTCACTCTCCTAACAGGTAATGTACACCACTATCATTTTTTTTACTTTTCAATTTCAATCCCCATTTTATTACTTTTTTTATTTTGTTCCTTTTTCATTTATAGAAGTTTCTTCTTTCAATTCACATTTCAATCAAATTTTTGTTGTTTTTTTTTTTTTCAATTTGACTCTCAATCTTTCAATTTTTTTTATTAAAGCTATTTTTCAATTGAATTAAACCCTCTAATTGAAATTTTTCATCCCTCTACTTAATGTTTTTTCTCACCCTTATTTTTAGAATCATTTTTTGTAATTAATATATATTTTTGTTTCATCTTTCGACATTTAATTTGTTGGGAATTCAGTTTCGTACGATTTTATTGTTCTGCATGAGTTTTTTTTAATATTGGTTTTGTGATTATTTTAAGTTTTTCTATAGATTTATCCCGGTCTAATGACACAAATCACAATTTTTGCATGTCTTTTTTAAATATAAGTTTTTTATTTTATTTTATTTTTAAGGTATTATTTTAATTTATCTATATATATACACACACACACACACAAATAAAGTTTATTTTTTAAAATAAAAAATATTTATTTTTAAATTATATTGCTTATGTGTTCAGCTTTATATAATATTACTTCTATTCAATTAGTTTTGTCATGAGGTTTTTAGGATATAAATTTATTATGTATTTATTTAAATAAATAAATTTAGTAATTTTTTTTAATTTATACTTTAAATATTTTATAAAAAAAAAATATTAAAGCATTCTGCATGCCTCAGAATTTTTTTTTTAAAAAAACATTTATATTAAATGAATAGTTTTATCGATACAATAAACTTTAGTCTGTGGTGAAGGGTTAGTCATGAGTGGGAGGATAGTGTCTCACCAGCAGCAGTTGGTGTTTCTTTCCCATCATTACAATGATGGGAAATGTTGTTCACTTCCAGGAATTAAGGGGCAAAGAGTGAGCTTTCCTAATTTGCAACATGGGTATGCTGCTTCTTGTCCAAAATTTCTCAAGTTATCTCCACATGCTACAGTCAGTGGCTCTGGTGGTACCCAATATTCTGGTAACCAGTTCTAACACCATGTAATTTCTGTTTCTTACTTTTGTAGACATCATCACTTCACTCTTGTTTTTGAGATCTTGTTCTGCTAGTTTGTGACTTGTGAGGGTTTTATTAATTTTTATTTTTTTTGGCTTTCGATCTCCAGAGCAGTGGCTGGATGCTAGAACGAAGCAGAAAAGAGAGAAAATTGCTGGTATAGATCAAGATGAATTATTAGACCCTTCACTTTTAGCTGATCCAGATAGTTGTTTTTGTGAGTTTAGAGGCGTACAGATACACCATAAGGTATATGATGCAGAATCACAGGCAAATAATTCATCTCAAAGCCACACTCTTTCTCAAGTTGCTCATAATAATTCTTGGAAGCTTGGTCTTCCTATGATCTTGTTACATGGTTTTGGAGCTTCTGTTTACTCATGGAGTCGAGCTATGAAGCCTTTGGCTGAGCTCACTGGTTCCAAAGTTCTTGCCTTTGACAGACCAGCTTTTGGATTGACATCCAGGGTGGATGCTTCCACGCATTTATCAACTGGTACCAACGATGCAAAACCATTGAATCCATACTCCTTGTCATTTTCAGTGCTTGCTACCTTGTACTTCATTGATTTCCTGGCAGCTGAGAAGATAGTTCTTGTGGGGTATGCTCATTTCTCATGTTATAGTGGTGTGTTCACTGCAGGCTTTTTCATGATTCAATGATTTTGTTGTCACATTTAATTTCCGGGCTTGTGAGGATGGGAGAGGATAGCGATCTTCTGGTCTCATGACAAACACATGCATCAGAGACATTTTGCCAAATGATGATTAGAAAGCATTAATGATACTAATTATGTGTGTGTGGCCAGCATCTACTGTTGTTATGTGAATTATTGCTTCGATAATCCTGTTTGTGTGCTCAAGGAGAAATTACATCGTTCATTCTTATGGCTTTGATAATCCTTTTAATTAGTTTTGCATATCTATTCGCCAGAACTTTGTTTAATGTTTGCCAGTGAATGGGGTAGGATAAGTGGTACCAGGACTCGAAAAATAGACTAAACTATTCTTGTGGAAAGTCTCTTGTTTTTGGTTTTCAGTTTTGGATAAATGATTAAAAATGCTCTATACTTTTACCCTCATCATTATTATCTTGCTGCAAATTACCTTTCTTCTCCCATGTCACTTTTGTGAAATCTTGCGACTCTCTGAACTTGTTTAAAAATTTTACATACTAGGCACTCAGCTGGTTCTCTTGTAGCAATTGATTCATATTTCGAGGCTCCCGAATGCATTGCAGCTCTGATTCTCATTGCCCCAGCAATACTTGCTCCACGTGCAGTTCAAAAGCTTGCGGGACAAGATAAAGTTGGAAGAGAAAACGAGACTGAAGGGGACATATCAAATTCAAATATGTTAGCAAAGCCATTTATCAAGATTTTTGAGATTTTATTGAAGTTTATTACAGGCATTACTCAAGCAATAGTGCAGATGGCAAAGGGGATGACAGATATGCTTAACTCAATATATAAGAAAGCATTGTCAGCTATTTTGCGCTCTGCCTTTGGTGTAATGCTGGTATTTTTCTTTGTGGATGGTCTAAATATTTTATTTGCAATATTTCTAGATCTTGCTGATTCAATTGATTGTTGAGAACTGTTAAAACTAAAATATTAAAGACTACTCGCGTGCAGAAATGTTTCTGGTGTTATCATACCAATTTCAGTAGACCAGCACAGTAAATTGTTTTAGATGTGTAGCAATTATAACAAAAAAATTGATTTCCCTAGAAATAGCGTTCTCCTCACACATGCCCAATGCTTTTTTTTATGAACAGTATATAGCCGACATTTTGTATTACAAAGGAGATTTTCAAACCCAAGACCTCTTGGGGAAGAGGAACATGGGTGCTAATTGAGCTGCAAACTCATTTACATGATATAGCCCATATTATTAATGCAGATTTTAGAAAGTCCCTTTTCTTCTCTCTTTGTTCTTTTTTGGGGTGTGTGTGTGTTTGGCCGGGGGGGGCGTACTTAACACAATATGTAAGTGCCATAACAATGTTCACTACTTGATTCTCAGATAAGGATGATAATCGATAAGTTTGGTAGAGCAGCAGTGAGGATTGCTTGGCATGATCCAAATCAAGTGACCGAACATGTTCTAAATGGCTATACAAAGGTAACTTAGCTCTGTCCTTGTGTCTTATTAGCTTTGAAAATATTAGAATGAAATATTTGATGTTATTCATTTTTTGTTCAACTGCGTATTTCTTACCTTGAAGTTATTTATAAATGGCAGCCTTTAAGGGCCAAGGGTTGGGACAAGGCTCTTGCAGAGTTCACTGCAGCAACACTCACAAATGCCGAGTCTGAATCAAAGCCATCAATGTCAAAAAGACTTAATGAAATCTCATGTCCTGGTACTTGCACTAACTTTACGTCCAGTCTTCCAAAGCTGTTTAACTCTGGAAAACTGCTTATCTTGAAAAATATCTGTTAGGAAGTAAAGATTGAGAAATGAAGACAGTGAGATGAAAGGCATTTGGGTGGATTGGTGCTATTTTTTGGCTCATAGTACTTGTAATAGTCAAACTAATGTGGCACTCCGTCTCTAATCTGAAAGTGGGATGAGGAGGGGGCATGGAGGTTTAATAAATGGTTCAACGAAGGACCTTTTCTCTATGAGAATTTCTCTACATAGATAGAAATTCTTGGTTTAGCATCATTCTTTCGAGTCATGAAAATACCATCTGCTATGCCACCTTAATTATTGTAATTAACTGTTTAAATGAAATGCTGATTCTTGTGTTTTTGTTGATGGATAATGGACTACCAGTTTTGATCATCACGGGTGACAATGATAAAATTGTTCCATCTTGGAATGCCAAGGGACTTTCACAAGCTATACCTGGTTCTTGTCTGGAGGTAATTAAGAACTGTGGCCATTTGCCACACGAAGAAAAAGTTGAAGAATTTGTTTCAATTGTTTATAAGTTTCTGCACGGAGCTTTTGGTGATCAGAAGGAACTATCTTTGCAAGCAGGAGCAGTAGTTTAAATTATGACCCCCGACTTGCATCCTTCTCTTAACTTGTTGTATGTATTTAAAAGCTTTTAGTAGATCAGATGAGAACACCTTGTGAATTGTGTAAAAGTAGCTTTCTGATATGTCTGAACTATGATTTTCTGTTGATTTGATGAAATATTATTCGACTTGAAAAAAGTACTCAATTGCTCAACTCAGAGAAACAATGACGAGTAGTGATATTCTTACTACTACATGGTGATTCCTTGCTTTTATTCTTTCGCCCCGTCTCCCTCCCGGTGGCTTGAAATTCTTTCACATATTAGTTGTACTACTGCTGGGTTTCGTTTCAATGACATTCAGATGTATGTTGTTTATAAAAGGACAGCTGCTGTTATTGTCTCTTGAGGCACATCTAATCAAGTGGGGGTTTATCAGAAGCTTCCGGTTATGTGCATGACTACAGCAGGCTATCATTGTTAGTTCTAGAATTGAATGAAAACTTTCTTGTTTTCTTTTCCAGGATCAAATTCTTATAGCATTGCACACAAGATTACAGGAAACTGGAGCCCCTTCTATTAGAAAGGAGGATTTGTTGTTAAACTTGCCCTCAACAATTTTTCTAGTGTGTATCTTTTAAGAATTTATTTATGCCTCTTTATATAACCTCATTTATTATTCTTTGTTTATCTTCAATCTTAGATGGTGGAGATTTTTTTTATAAATTCTAAGGCATGTAGATCCCAAGTTGTCTAGTCTAGATTATCCCCTCTCCCCTATAAATAATAGGTTAGTTAGGGTTTAAGGGACATACATATATAAAGAGGAAAAAAAATGAAAAGTTATTATGAGAGACAATAAATAAAGTAGGAGAAAAACCAAAAGAAGTTTAAAAAGAGAGTTAAAGTTTCTATTTTTTAATTCAGGATAATAAAAAAGAGTAAAAGAAAAATAAGACTTCGAGAGAATAATAGTTAGAGGAAAAATATTGACACCACTACAAGTCCAACTCTATAAGCTCTGTCCAATAAAATCTTCACCTTAACTATCTAGAATTACCTTCCCATGTTATGATTCTATTCACATTACATTCAAGAATATATCTTTTATTTGATGTATATAAAGTGGCTTTATTAATATGCTTTAGTTGTTTATGTTTATGTGTGCAATCCATATGTTTCTTACCTTGTTGGTTTATTATTTTACTTTTCCGTGCAGACTTTCTAGGTAAACTCTTTGTTATATGTTTATGAAATCATGTTTATGGGAATTTGTTAGCATCTTATACCTATATGCCTATATTGTGATTGGAAAATTTATGTCTACTTATTTTGATGAGTTTGAGATTGGTTTGGTTCTAGTGTTCATTTCTATTAAATTCCTAATGGTAGCTGTTTCATCTGAAATTTGTAACTTTACCCTTTATGGTGTTAAATTCCATGGTTGAATAATTTGGCTTCTTCCACTTAATGTTTTTGTCATTCACTCATAACATTCAGGGCAACCAGATTTATAACAAAGTGTTGTCTTGAATATTAATGAGGAGTAATACTTCAATTCTTTTATTTTCAAGGTTAAAAGTTGTCATCCTTTTCAAACACATAAGCCTTTAAGTCCAAGGCCTATCAAATGTTTTTTAGTGCAAATGAACCTTAACTGGCCATTGCATTTTAAGATTAATTAAGAGCACTAATCAACCAATCCGGTCATGTCAATAACCACTAATGGCTTTTAGGTGTCAATTAGGGGTATTAAGTGCTTTAATGATTCTCATTCCAAATAATGCATGATGATAACACTAAAACTCGAATAAGTTTTTTACTTTCAATGGTCATGCATACACGAAATCCTTATTGACCGGTGTGTATAAGCATTAATTAAAGGCAACACCGTAAAAATAAAATACCATTGTGATTGTTAATAATACATACACACCTCGGGAAAATAAACCTATAAAGGTCATCGATCAATATTTAGTCCATAAAAGAACACTTGATACCACTAGATCATATTTCAAAGTAAATGAACATATAATAGTTGTTGTTTGGATACATAGGATAAATGAACTTCTAATGGTCATTATCCGTGGATTTTAGGTGCATAAATGTTTAGCACCGCACTCCCTATAGGTTTAGGGCTGAGTTCACTAAGCCTAATTTAGGCCCATCATTTATTCATTTATTCATTTATTCATTGATTCAATCGATAAACCATCATTGGTTATAGATCTTGATCGGGAGTAAATGATCTTAGTTATGTCAATTCATCAATCATTGTTAAAGTGAATAAACCTTTACCAGTCGACATTCTTGTAACAATTAGTAATGGAAAAACAACCTAGACTTACGAAAGGATATATTTTGGCCCAACTAGCCACCTTTGGGTCTAATCCTTTATATTAGACCCATATTTTACTATATATAGACCATTGGCACATTAGGTACCATAGATACAATACATAAACACTAATTCTTCCTTTTAGCATAACAATGCAACTTACCTTAGGTAAAAGTTTTTAGGTTGATAATAGTTTACTTTTAACATAACAATCTATTTGCCTATAATTCTGAAAGACTAATTAGGATTTCTAATTATCACACTACTATGTGGCGACTCCATCACATATCACATTCCCTATTCAGATTTTTTCCTTATCTCTTTATACCAAGAAATTAAAAAAAGGAAGTGGTTATCATGATGTTAGGTGTAATAGATCCCAAGTTGGTCCTTTTATTTTTTTTATCTAACGAACCCTAATTCGAGCATGTTATTTTTTTTGTATAGACCTTAAGTTGATCCCTTTTTTATCTAACAAACCCTAAGTCAATCATATCATTTGTCGCACGTGTGAGGCATCGCAACGATCATCCTTTTAGATCAGGATCTTTGTGGTGATGAGTGAAAATAACAAGAAATTCTTATTTCTTATCAATAAAAAAGAGGATGGAATCACTGCCTAATATTTTGGTTACTACAAACTCTAATTAGTCTTAAAAGTCTAGATAAAAGGACTGGTTGTGTATATGAATGACGTATCACCCCTAGTACACCTTACTTAAAGTAAACTGTATTGTTTATTTGTCTGATATACTGTATTATTTATTTGTCTGATATAAACTAAGATATTATTGTATTTTCTAATCGTTAGTCTGTTTAATAGTTAAAGTTGGTTCATCCCAATAGAGTTGAACCATAGCTTTAGGGCTGAAGCCTATCAATTCTAGATTCAAAACATAAAAGTAAAAGAAACTGTCTTTTTATTAAATATCAGGAATATGTCTTACGTATAAGTTCATAATATTGTATATTAAAAGAAACAAAATAAATTTTTGATGTTTTTGAAATGTAGGCCAAGTTCTCATAACTTTAATAAACTAGTTAATAAATCCAGAAACACATGCAAAGATATCAATAAAATTATTTTTCTTGAATTTTGGTATTTATAGATGCTAAATCATGCCACGTATTTTTTATTTATTTATGCAAATATGATTTTTTTTTTTGAGAGACTTAGTCATATGCAATTTAAAATAAAATTGTATTTTTTAAAAAAAAGATTTTGTTTTGTAGAAGGGAACCAATTTATTTAATACCAAAAAAGTGTCTCACGTGTTGGTCATAATTTTAAATACTAAATATGGAGGGTAAAAAAAGTGGGGAACTCAAAATTAATTGTAAAATGATCTTTCAAAAATTAAAAATTTATTAAACTAGACTAAAACCGTGTGTGGCAAGATGTAAATAAAATATTTTATCAAGCTATTTTAAACATGATATTAACTCAAGATGAATTATCGTTCATCAACTTAAAACTGTGCAACACCAAAAATCCACATGAACATTACTAATTTCATGAATTTGGCAACACAAACCCAAAAATAATCCATGAATCAACATTTACTGTTTAAATAGCAATTACAACCTAAACAATAAACTAGCAATCCATCACAAATTATTAAATTATCTCAAATCACAAACAATATCAATCCAAACCTAAATGTCCAAACAACAATCCAAATATTATACATAACAATGAGCATTTTGTTCTAAATTTCAAAATATTTTAGCAATTTATCCAAAAACTAATATGACGTTATGAATCAACCTTCCGAGATGTTTAAGATGTCCAAGAGATACTAGAATCGAGTTGGAGGATCGCTGCAATAGTGGCGGGGTATGAATCTATGCACCACCACCAATGCTGGCTTGTGGATTCATAAGTCTCCGCTACTAGAGGAGTGTGAGCTGTTGTATTTGAAACTCTTTTGCCTTCTCTTTACTCCTGAATTAGCAGTGAGACAAACAAAAATCTAAGGAAGGAGATCCACTTGGTTAAAGGTTTGATCCTCTCTCTCCTCTTCTTTCTCTCTTTCATCTTTTTCTTTACTAATTGCAAGTGATGTTGTCACTATGAGAGAGAATAGGTGATAGGTTTGAAGTTGTTTATGCTAGCTAGAGCCACTAAGTCACGGTGGCGCTAGAGATCATAATGATTGAAAAAGAAGGTATGTTGTAGCAACTAAGGGTGTTCATTGTTGTTGCTATTAGAGGAAACAAATGAAAAATCACAAGCTGGTACCCTGAGGAGCTATAGAGGGTGGAAGTTGTTATTGCTATTGCAATATCAAACAAGTATAAAATTTTTTTTAAAATTTAATAAGAAAATTAATCAAATTAAAATTCTTATTAATATCCTAAATTATTTTAGGATTAATTAAATAAAAAATTTGGCTTAAAAAAACTCATTATTTTAGAAAAACCATTCTTTAAATATTATTTAATTAAACCATTTAATTAATAAATCCTAATCCCATTAGGATATCATAAAACTAAAAAAAAAATGAATTAAACATTTTCATTCAATCCTAATCTAATTAGAAAAATTAATTCTATAATTAATTGAATTTAGGGTTTCAATTTTAATAAAATCATTATTTTAGATATGAAGGGCTAAAATCATAATTTCAGCCCTAAAATACCTAAAGGTAATTAAATATTAGTTGCAAGGGTAAAATCATAATTCTACTTTTCAAAAAACTCTAAAAAGACTGTAGGGGCAAAATAAAAAAATTTGCCCCTTCTTTTTCTAGCTGTTGCACTAGGCTGAGCATAACATCACAAGCTTGTTTGCATTACGTTTTGTGGGGCAGTAGCCCATGGCTGCTACCTCTCATACCAACATGGGCTACTACCTTTCACGCCAGCAGTGAGTGCTAGCAAATTTGGTGTTGTTGTTGGTGGCGTAGCAATACCCCAGGTGCTGCAGCTGGTGAGGCAGCAACCATGGGTGTTGCCTCTTACACAGCAACGTGCCCTAGTAGATCTAGGGCCACCGTTGGTGGCACAACCACCTTTTTTAATGAATTTCCATCCAAATCTGGAAAAATTTCGGCCATATTTGACTGGAACAGCAGCCAAACTCTTTTGAGAAAATAATTTTGCATATAAAATTTATTCAAAATTAACACCAATAACAATTAAAACATGCAATCAACAACCCTAATTGTGTAATGATGGCTCTGATACCATTGTTGGGTTTCCCAAATATAATACACGCAGCCGAAACTATGAAACAAAATTATTTGAGAGTTCTTAGGATTCTGTTAGATAGATCTAGAGTTGTTTAGGAATTTATTACCTGAAATCTAATCTTTTCGGGTTTGAATAATTCCTTAAAGGCTGAGTTATCGCAAACCACAAGCCATCTAATTGTCCGGCCTCTAACGATAATCACACGAACTACCCGTGAGAAATGTCTTAAATTCCTATTTGAAAGAGAGGGATTGCTATGCCTAGAGTGCTAGCTCTAATTTTATGTTTACGTAGTTTTTCTGTCTAATAAACAACTACTTTTTTTTCACTTACAAAATAATAGGTTCAGTTTTATATTTATAGGAAATCCTAAAAACTCTATAAATAGCAAAAATATATTTGCTTGTTAAATAATATCCATATATTATTTAAGGATAATTTTATAAATTTAATCAATCAAGTCCTTACTTGATTTTTCTAGGTTTAGAAAAATAATCCTGTATTAATTATACTCTAGTCCTTAATTTTTAAAATATATTTTAATCAAGTCATACTTAATTAGTTATAGGTATCCCTTATATCTAAACTTATGAGAACAATTGGTTTCTTTCAAAAATAAAAGAACATAATATGTAACAATCTTTACGACTGTAATCATTTAGTATAATTATGAGATTTCTATTGCATCAAAGCATTGTTTCTAAAATATTTTTAATCGATGCTCTCTTAAATACTGGACATTCATTAGAGCTATAAAGACTGATATATTATATTCTTTCCTTTATGAAATGAAGCAATTGTTCTCATAAGCTGAGGTATAAGGGTTATCTAGAACTGATATATAGGTTCTTGTTATAAAATATTTACATTGAACTGACCCGCATGAAAATTTCATATGAAGAGATCACTTATGTCTATGGAAAGGCTCATGACGATTGTATAAGTGATCTTTAGATTGATATCACTAAGTTATCTTATACAGAGAATATTATACTTTGATCTTGCTACATGTTATCTTAATTAAGGTAACAAAAGCGCGGACATTAGGTGTAACATGAACTATATGAAGGTAGTTGATTGATCAAGAGAGGATTCATCATTCTAAGTGAATTAGAAAAAATATTTCATCTATTCTCAAATAGTATTGACTAGGAAATCATTGGCCAATATAGAATGATATTTGAAAAGAGTTTCAAATCTTATTCAAATGATCAAGACTATTATGCAGAGAACAAATATGATTTAACATGACAGACATACTTCATGCTTTAATGTTAAATCAGAATATTATTGATTAAAGAATATTAATTACACTGAGAAACCGATCACTGAAAGATTAAGTCAAACAATCACTACCATAATCTTTAGATTTACCGACGGAATTTTCCGTCGGTATTTATACTATCATTTTGTTGGTAATTAATTTACCAACAAAATCACCGACAGAAATGGTTCGTTGGTGAATCTTTCGTCGGTAATTTTTGGTTCATCGGTAAGTCCATTAGTAATAAAAAACTATTATTACTGATGAATTTACTAACGGAAAAGGCGCGCAAAAAAAAATTATCCACTTCATTCTATCAGTATTTCCCTCAAAAAATATCGTATGTAATTCCATCAGTAAATATTTAAAAATATTTTTTAAAAATCCATTTTACAAAACTATAAAAAAAAATTAAATTAATAGTCATACAATTATTAAGAACAAAAACAATTAAAATTAAAATAAAATAAGAAATATAGTGAAAAAAACACGAAAAAAGAAAAAACCTTAATGTTGTTGCAAGTGAAGTTAAGAAAAGAAAAAAATAAAAATTCTTAAAGTATATTAATTAAATAAAACTGAGAAGAAAAAAAAAAGAAGAAGAATACATACATGAGCATAGAGGAGAAGAGAAAGAGTTGAGGAGAGGAGAGAAGAGAAAGAAATGGATATTGATATTTTTTACATATGGGGAAGAAGAAGAATACATACCTGAGCAAACTACTTGGGCGCTAGGCCCAATGTGAGTAGGATTGTTTAGCCATGCTTCATAATTGGAAAAACGAGCACTGTGGAAATACATGTCACTCAGCTAAGAGTTGGTCGAAATGAGTACTAAAGACTTTTCGGGAGATCTTTTCCAAATCACTAGTATGGCTATTGAAATTGTGAGCATCAGCATGTAGGTTCCAGATCCAAGTGGTAGTATCAGGTCCTTTAGCTATTGTTCTTGAGAAATGACCGGGTCTGGCCCATTCCTCGAAAGAAGTTTTGATGCGATCCCTATCTACCAAAATTTTTACTCCTGGTTCCGGCAAATGAATAATCATTGAGTCCTCCTCTTTCTAGACAACACATACAAAGAGACCCGCCAACAGTCAAGTAATTAGTGAACCCATGAGAGATTTTTCTAATTAGTTTTTTTCTATCTAGTTTTGTTAGTTATTCACTAGAGCAATTATGATATGGAAGTCGATCCAGGGCAAGTGTTCGGATCTATTATGACATAGCCATGAGGCGCTCAACAGACCTTTCTGGGCTTTGAATTGATGCAAAAACAATTTTTTGTGCAACATTAAAGTATTCAAAGGCATCTTTTATTCCTCTTAATATTAATGTTTTAATATAAGAGTGAGAGAAAATAAAATATAAAATATAAAATCTAGAAAATATATATTTTCTATTGTCTGTATTTGTGTATCATTTATTCTATTCCTATGAAATAACAGATAAAAAGTAAGGATCTTAGAAGGGAAGGGGTATAATGAGATTCATGAAATTCTTCGATTGTGTCTTCCCACAGAAATGATTTGTTTTATTTGACTGATGGAGACAAAAATAATTAGTTATAACAAATTAATATAATTATAAGAAATAAAAATATAACAAATACTAAATAATAAAAGAAAAGTGCATGCTCTTATCTTATTCGAATATTTTATTTGAAACGCCTTGTGATCTTCAACCAATTCTACACTTCAATATAATTTCTAGGAGTAAGCGTTATAGCTTGTTTCCAATACTCCGCGGCTTGGTCGAACCAAGCCTCCGCAATTTCTGAATCTCCCTGCCGAATGGCCTGTTCTCCTCGGTCAGAATACGCGAGTAAATTCCTTCCCTTAGAACCGTACTTGAGAGTTTCCTAACTCATACGGCTCGATAGTTAATTCTTTTGATGTCCCATTTTTTTTTCGAGTTAATCAAAAGAGGTTAATTACATGAGTTTCAAACTTGAAGTTTGATTTTATTAATTATTAATAGTAATAATTAATAATATTAATAATAATAATCCGTTTTGTTTGTCTTTTCTCCCACCTTCAAAAGAATAAAATGTTGGTGTTCTACTATCATTACAATTTTCTGAAAGGTAATTATCTCGGTTTAATATAGAAATTTCTATTTATATAGAATCTTTGAAAAAGACATTTTCTCATAAGAAAGAAAAGGCTTACTATTTTGGGATCTAATGCTACACCGCTGCTCAATACTTTAGGGGGTCGACTCCATTACATAAATGGATTCCTAGCTTTTGTCTCATATTATGACATTAAGTAAGCAGTTCTTATTATATAGGAAAAAATTTCGCTAATTAATCTTTACGGTGCTTCCTCTATCAATTAGATCCTTTATCCATAGAATAAAGTATCTAGGCATATTTCTTTTTTCATATTTCAATTTCTATGAAGTTTCTTTCTTTGCTATAGCTGATAAAAATCATTGTTTTGGACGATGCCATATGTAGAAAGCCTATTTTTTTTTTACTAGTAGATTTTTTATTTTGCTCTTTCTTTCCCTTTTCTTTCTTTAGTGTAGATAGTTGCACGTAATGACAAATTATGGCCATTTTATTAAAAGCTTGTGGTAAGAAAGGGTTTCGTTCTAATGCCCGAAAATAATATTCCAAAGCTTTTGTGTGTTCTCCATTACTTATGAGCCTATTTGAAGTGGCCCATTTTGTACCAGAGAAGCCAATGTATGAACAAAGATTAATTTTACTTCCCCACCTAGCTACTCTAGGTTAGGGGGTGGGTTCTGGCAGGGAAGTCATAGACACTTTTCCATACTTTGTATCTAGCGTATTTCACTTAATTTCCTCTGCAGTATTGGGCTTTGGCTGTATTTATCATGCACTTCTAAGACCTGAGACTCTTGAAGAATCTTTTCCATTTTTTGGTTATGTATGGAAAGATAGAAATAAAATGACAAAAATTTTAGGTATTCACTTAAACTTGCTAGGTATAGGTTCTTTTCTTCTAGTATTCAAAGCTCTTTATTTTGGGGATGTATATGATACCTGGGCTCCGGGGGGCGGGGGAGATGTAAGAAAAATTACCAACTTGAACCTTAGCCCAAGTGTTATTTTTTGTTATTTACTAAAATCTCCTTTTGAAGGACAAGGATGGATTGTTAGTATGGATGATTTGGAAGCTATAATTGGGGGAATTGTATGATTAGGTTCCATTTGGATACTTGGTGGAATCTGGCATATCTTAACTAAACCCTTTGCATGGGCTCGTCGTGCACTTGTGTGGTCCAGGGAGGCTTATTTGTCTTATAGTTTAGGCGATTTAGCTGTTTTTGGTTTCATTGCTTGTTGCTTTGTCTGGTTTAATAATACCGTTTATCCTAGTGAGTTTTACGGGCCCGCTGGACTAGAAGCTTCTCAAGCTCAAGCTTTTACTTTTCTAGTTAGAGACTAACATCTTGGGGCGAAGTGGGACTGAACTTGAAGAGAAAAGGTCGAAACAAATTGAGATGGAGGAAGAAGAAGAGATAGAAACTGAATTGAGTACAAAGAAGGAACATCCTCTTCCTCTACAAACTGAAATATTGACCAACACTCCAAAGGTAACTCCTCACTCAATGAATTCCAGTTTTAAAACAATTCCACCCTTTCCTGTGAGTTCTTCTAGGTCAAAGAAAGAGGACAAAGAAAAAGAGATTTTAGAGGTTTTCAAGAAAGTAGAACTCAACATTCCTTTGCTTGATGTTATCAAGCAAATTCCCAAGTATGCCAAATTCTTGAAGGAGTTGTGTACTACCAAGAGAGCTTTCAAACTAAAAGGTCATGAAATGGTAAGTATGGGTGAAGTTGTATCTGCTTGTTCAAAAGAATATGCCTTTGAAGCAAAAAGACCCAGGTGCGTTTACTATCCCATGTGTTATTGGTAATGCTAGTTTCAAAAGGGCCTTGTGCGATTTAGGTGCATCCATTAGTGTTATGCCTAAACATGTTTATGATTCTCTTAGTCTTGAGCCTTTGAATAAAACTAGCATTGTAATACAACTTGCGGATCGTAGTTTTGTTTACCCACTTGGTGTGATAGAAGATGTCCTAGTCAAGATTGACAGTTTGGTCATTCCATGCGACTTTTATATTCTTGATATGGAACATGATTCTTGTGATTCATCAAAAACACTCCTATATTGTTTGGGAGACCATTCTTGAAAACTGCCAATAAAATTGATTGTGGTAAGGATACTTTGTCTATGGAGGTAGGAGATGAAAAATTGAATTTAATTTTCATGATGCAATGACATATCCTTATAGCAATGTTTATTCTATCACATGTTATGACCAAGTTGATAAGTGTATGCAGCAAGTTTGTGATTTTGATAGTGAGGATGGATTAAGCGTAGCTTTGAGCTGTGGCTATGATTTTACCAAGATAAAGAGATGGAGAGGCATATATGTGTTCTCCAAAATGTGCATGACTCAGCATTGGATTTACAAGCTTTGCAAATTGTACTCCATGATGCAGGAGTCATTTACCTCATCATGGACAGTGAATGGGTGGCGCCTATCCTTTTGGTGCCTAAAAAGATTGGAATTACGTTGGAAGAGATTCGAAATGATGCTTACGAGAATGCAAGGATTTAAAAGAAAAGACTAAGAGTCTCCATGACCTGATTACAAGAAAAGAGTTTAATGTTGGAGACAAAGTCCTCTTTTATCATTCGCGTTTGAAACTTTTTCCTGGAAAGTTGCGCTCTCGTTGGATTGGACCCTTTGTTGTTTCTAATGTTTTTCCTTATGGTGCAGTTGAAATTACAAGTTTAGAAACCAACAAAGTACTCAAGGTCAATAGGCATCGCTTGAAACCTTTCTATGAAGGTTGGACGACAGAACTCACCGCTTGTGGAGTTAGCTGAACCAATCTATGAAGAATGAGCATGCAACATGTCGAGCCAATGACATAAAACAAAAGCGCTTACTGGGAGGCAACCCAACACAAAAGAAAAAAAAAACAGATTTGCTTTCTTTTCCCTTATCTTTTATTTTTCGCATTTTACTTTATTTTTGTCATTCTCCTATATTCCTTTTCTTTTATTTCAACATTGAGGACAATGTTGTGTTTTAAGTGTGGGGGTATTGGGAGAATGTTGGTTTTTATTTTGTTTTCTTTGTTCAAAAAAAAAAATTATGTTTGATCTTTTGAACTCCCATTGGTTTTTGAGAATATGAGTATTATGTATGAGAATTAGTTGAGATAGATGAAGATATAAATCAAATGAATGAGTGTGCATGCAAGTTTTAATGTTTAATTGGTTTAGGGATTGACTTTGAGAATATGCCATGTTGACTTTATAGTGTTATACCAATGCAAGCTTTTGAGCCTTCAACATTATATTCTTTGATTGTGCCTTCTTTCAATGATATGTCTTTAGAACTTGCTTCATATCTTGTTGAGATTACATTCATATTACATATATACATGAAGATGATAAAGGCATTAGGAATTTTAACCACTTGAGCCAAAAAGCCAACCTAAAGCATATTATCCTTAGTGAGCCCTTTTGAGCTTGTTTATCTTTCTTTGCTTTATCCATGTATAAGCCTTAACTTTTTATATGTTTTCCTTTTCCCCTGGCCAAGGATTAGTAGAGCATATACTTATGATATCTCATGGAATTATGGTTGGAAATTATGTGAAAAGAAAGAGAATGATGTTTGATGAAAAGATGGGCAAAGTTGCCAAAGGTAAAAAAAAAAAAGGAAAGAAAAAAGAAAAGAAAAAAAAAAGTGTTCCTTTATGTTCTTAAGATTTTTATTGAAAAAGCTTGAAATCAAAAGAAGTTAAGCATTGGTGATTAAAGATGGAAAATTTATGTGCTTTGATGGAATATCTTGTTTGAAATATCATTTTTCAGAATGCTCTACTTTCTTTGGTTTGAACCTTTTCTTTTACTCTCTTTTACCTCACCTTACCTTAGCCCCATTACAACCAGAAAATAAGACCTTTTGATTCATGCATTGTTTGTAATATGTTATTAATGGAGATGAGATTGAAGAGCAAGTTTGTGGTAGAACATATTCATTGATTGAATTTGAGAGATTTAAACACATAAGCCCTAAAACATGAGTGTTGGAGTGTATATCAATGAGAGGACCTATCACTTTGGCATGACATAGATTTCATTTAAATCTCGACGATTAATTGAATTTTGAAGTTTGCATGTAAATAAATTCATGAAAATTTATACTCTTTATCCTTTATTGTGTTCTTGTTTATAATGCATATATTCTTGGATATTGATGGGAGATTAGAAGATTAGTCATAGTGATTTCATTTAATTTAACTTCAATTTGATTTTACCTATCCTTTCTCGAGGACGAGCAAGAGCTAAGTGTGGGGGTATTTGATGCAACCATATTATTCAATAGTTTCACCCACATTTAACTAGTGTTTTGCCTATGTTTTATATATAAAATGCCTTGATATTCTTTGTTTTATGTTTTGAAGGCACTTTTGGATGAAAGATGCAAAAAGAGTAAATTGGAGATAATTGGCAGATTTGACCTTCAGTCGATGTTTTGTGCAGAGCGTGAGTTCTAGAGGTTGAAATGAAGTGATTCCAGTGGCATTAAAAAGCTAACATCCATACCTTTCTGGACATCTAAGGCAAGAAAAAAAATAAGGAAGAGCATGGAAATCGCAGCCTTCAAAGTCAAATCTCGCAATCTGCCAGTGTTGACCTTCGGCCATTCCAACTTGAATATCTGGAGCTACAGAAGTCCAATTGATGCAAACTCAATTTTTTGGATTCATGACTCAAAGTATAAACGCTCCAAATTTCAGCCAAAAACGATGTCATATGAGGGAGATATGATTTTTCAAAGATGACATCTGAATTCTGCCAGCAAACAGTTTCGTGAAGAAACGAGTCCAAATTACGTTCCGAAGCATCTAAACCGATATCCAAGTTTTTATTTCAGCAATTTAGCTCCTCTAAGTCAAAGCTTGAAGATTTCATGCAAGGCTATTTCTCCTTTTTTAGGAAAATAGTTATTGAAGTACTTAAATGTAAACAGTCTACTTAATGGAGGACTATTTTGTAAAATAGAGACCTAGGGTTTCCTAGGATATAAAAAGAATGAGAGAAGAGAAGGGGGGCAGCCAGCCAAGAAGAGAAAAACGCCCCCTTCCTCTAAGAAACCCTAAATTATGCATTCTTCCTTTTTTGATTAGTTGTTCAACAAACATGCAAGGCTAAACACTTTTTCTTGGTTGCAAGGACACGGAAACCTTCGGATTTCAAGAACTGTGAGATTTATTTTACCTTTTTTTTCAGTTTATATGATGAATATGTTTTTCTTATGCTTATTTTTCCTATGATTGTTTATTTTAATTGCTAGAGCGGACTCTAAGTTATTATTGTAGACAATCTATTGCTAAGTTTGATATCAAAACCGGAGTTGTGGTATATGAACTTGTGAAGCAACTGAGTTTAATAATTGTGGCGGATCTACGTTATTAATCTTAGGGAGAACATTCAATCAAATCAAACATAGACTGCGGACAGTTATGTTTTCTTGATTAATCACTTATCTAGTTCTTAAGGCTGCCATTGAATTAAATTACTAGTGCGGACACTGTGGTTGTTTGATGGTTAGGGTTAGTTATACGGCGGATCCGTTAACTAACCAATGTTAAGAAGAGATAAATATTCAGAATATAAATTGATGTTTCGTTTCCATGATCAGTTCTGATTTCTGTAGGTGGATGTGTGCTTGACCAAGGTTTGTTCTCTTGATAATTTTTGATTTTATTAAATTTTGTTTGATAGTTTTCTGTTTTCTTTTGCTTTAGCCTAGATAACGTCCAAACCCCCCCAAATTGCATATCATCTAGCATAAAAATCTGACTTGAATCTTCCTCGTGGGATCGACCCCTTGCTTGCTCTGTACTATCTTGTGTGTTGTGTTTGAAGCTAGGATAATTAATTTGTGCGACCGCGACATCGCAACACAGTTTAAGAGTGTCCACATTGTATAGCTTGCATAAATTCACTATGGCGACCAACATTCATCTAATCTCATACAAAAGATCACGGCATATAAGACAATCCATAAAATGTCTACATGCATTGATTGGCCTATAACATCAACGCAAACCATTACCTTCTGCATCCTCCTTAAATCCAGCTTCAGTACAAACTAAGGTGTTTGACGCTGCGATAGCGGCTGCGTTTACAGAAAAACATCATTGTCGGGTGTTTGGTTACGGTCTAAACATAATTTTCTGTTTATGAGACCAATTACCATTTGCTTTAAACCGCAAGATAACAAAAGGCACCTTCAAGCTGCTTTTTATAATGAGTTGCAAACTGTGTTATAAACAGAGGCCGCGCAAGAAGAAGAGCAGAAACAGAACAGTTGACAGTGAACAGTGTAGAGCAGCTCCCTCAGTTCACCACCGGCCTCCGCCGTTTCCACCACCAACCAAACATCGTCGCTACGCAGGGTAGCCAACTATTCCCCTTCTCCTTTTCTTTCTTCTTCTGCACTTCCCTGTCTCCACTGTTCACGTTACAGAACAGTGGAGAGCAGCTCCTGTCACCACCGGCCTCCGCGTTTCCACTGCCAACCAGACATCGCGTAGCCTGCTCTTTCCCTTCCTCTTCTCCTTCTCCTTTTTCTGCCGCATTAAACTGTTCTCCATTGTTCTGCAAAGTGAACAGTGAAGGGTGAATTAATTCACTCTCCACTGTTCATGGGTTGGATCTAGTCCAATCCAAACCTAAATGCATTGAATTGGATCCGACCCAGTAAAATAAAAAAAATCCAAAATCATTACTCGGATATTGTGTTTTATTCAAAAAACTAGTGTTTAACATTATTCAATGACACTACATAATTATATTAAAAGGAGATCACATGATGATGTAGAATTTGCAGAAGTTCCTAGTGATATTTTACTTGATGTTGTTGCATGCTTAGGAAGCCATGGAAATTATAGTCCTTGTCAGATGGATTTCGTATGTAATGGAATTGCAAATAGTTTAATGGAACAATAAACAATACTTTATATAAAGTATTGTTTATTTTTTGATGCAATAGCAGTAGTTAAATATATAATATTTCAATTCAAAACCACCAATATTAATGTTTTTTTAGTTATTTTATAACCTTAATTTAAAAAAAATTATTAACTAAACACATTAAACTATTTTTTATTCAATCACAGTTTTAACCAAACATATATTTTTCCAAACAAATCTCAACTAAAAGTACTTTTCATAAAACAAATTTTTTCAAACCAAAACCACAACCACAACAGCTACCACAATATCAAACACACCCTACTGGAGCAGCTCTTTTGCCTTCTCCAACCAAACATTGTAAATTTCATCCGAGAACAAAACAAAATGCACCTACAAAGAGCAATTTAAAACAGAACCAATAAGATTTCAAGGCTACAATAATTGATCCATATATGATTAGTACGTTTCTGCTATCAAATCATAGAAACATCTAGGGAAGACATGATAAATTAGCCTGGTATCAAAACTCAGGTTTTTGCTTGATACTTGCAAGCTACTGCATCCAATGGACAAGTGTTGATGGAGATGGCGGTTTTCATTGCTATATGGTGGTGTTAAAAAGTTGAATTGACAAGTCCAGTGATAAGCACAACAAATTCCATAAAAGCTTAATCTTCTTTAGTTACTTGGAGTGATTGATATGAATAATCCCACCTCAAATGTTTCTTTTTTTTTAGAATATCCCAACAAGAATATTAAAAGTGATTCTATGCACAAAATGCATGCGAGGAACCAACAACATTAGCAGAGGAGTTCCATAGAGATATAATGACAATCTATAGTTTTGGTCCATCCTAGGATTCTATTTAGTGTTATTCCAGATCATAACAGTAACAATTTGCTTAAGGAAATTCTGCAATGGTCAGATAATCAAACAATGTAAAAAAGCCAGATCCAATTTGCAAGTTGGAGTGATTTTGGATTCCCATATGATGATGTTTGATGAGAATAACGTAATATGTACCTCTTTCAAGTCATCAGCAAATTCTTTAACTGTTGATATAGCCACTTTGGCAGCTTCCTCATAAGGATAACTGAAACAAAATAAAAATTAAGAAAAGAAAAATTGTGAGATTGATGATACTGTCACACGGTTTTCACAAACACCAAATCATGAAAATTTCAAAATCTGGTATTCAATCCAGTACTCAAAAGCTTGAGATTCGGCCCTTATAGAAGGCCATTGTCACAAAAACAAGCAATCAATATGAAAATTCGTTTTCCAATCAAATCATCTTAACTCAGCCATAAAAATCAAGAGCTAAAACCATTAAAAAGTAAAGTTTTCCATCTATTGACAAGAAAATTGTGCAATTGCAATTAGGGTTTTACCCTTGACCGTGCAAATCTATGTAAATAAAATTTCAGGCAGTAAAAAGCCCAGGTGGTTCCCTTTGGTCAACAGCTACTTACCCATAAACACCACAAGATATGGCAGGAAATGCAATGTACTTAATGTTGTTGTCTTTAGCCAAAGTCAAGCTGTTCCTGAAACCATTGTAGGCAAACAAGAGATGTTGTTTAGAATGATAGATTAAACTAATGAGAAATGATGCTATTAAGGTTATGATATACCTGTATGCATTCCTAAGTGAGGCTTCAGGGTTACCATCAACATCATAGATGGGGCCAACAGTGTGAATCACGCGAAATGCAGGCAGATTGAAACCTCTGCATGTATTCAACATGTCATTAATATAATGATAAATATGTTCAAGGATGGAAAAATAAACTCCATCATAACAAAAAACAAAGTCAAGCAAGAAGATTATACGGAGTAATTCTTGCTTCTCCGGTGGGGCATCGAACTCCAGGTCGGACTTCAGTGACAGTATAGCATGCATCTCGTAGTTGCGGTCCAGCAGCTCTATGAATGGCTGACAGTATGAATTGGAATTCCAAATTGTTACAAGCTTTGTCAGAAAAATATTACAAATGATTTTTTGAGTAGATTGAAAAGGAAACAAAGATTAAATAAGAATACCTCCATCGGCACCCCCACCTCCAAGCATTCTTTCATTCGCTGGATTAACCTGCAGAAGATGATAATTGAATTTAATATAAATGCATGCAATCAAATACAAGGAGAGGGAGAGAGAGTGTGTGTGTTTATACTATATATAAGAACTTGCATTATGCACCCATGGAAATGGATTAGTACATTATGCAGTACATGTGACTTCAATAAACCCATTAAGGAAAAATTAAACCCGTCACCAAACTGACTCAGGTATAGGAATCTATGGAAACTCCCCCATTTTTTTCATAGCTAGTGAAATTAGAACTCAGAAGGCATGGTAATGGTTCTAAATTGGCTCTGGCCTGTTTTTAGCACAAAAATATAACAAAATAAAAGAAGAATAAAATCAAATCAAATTGACTTGCAACAAGTACTTATCAACTGGTGCAGTTACGCTAATTGGTTAGAGGGGAAGACAAAATAATTATAAAATTTTAGGAAACCCCATTTTCACATGTAAAACAAACAATCATGAATTTTCGTAGCATGAAACCATTAAGATAACAACACTCGTAGCATCAAGCTAAAACGAATCAAGAAAGAACAAGACCCAGGAAATAAAAATGAAGGGTTTACAGCTTACAATAGCATCAGAGGAGCCATCAACAGACCACTTGGTGATGTCTCCTTTGTTAATTTTGAGAAGACAAGGAGACAAGGCAAAAACATTGGTGTTTCCTCCATTATCAAATGGCAAGGTAGAAACCCCAGCTGCAGAAACAAAAGCACCACCTAAGGTGTCCATCAGAGATGATGATGTCAAGGGAGGTTTGAAGAGGAAATGCTTTTTGTTCTTGTTATTAGGGTAGGAGAGAGTCCTGTTAATACGAGGTAGTGGAGAGTTGTTAGAAATGAGGAATGGTGCTAGACTTCCTCTAAGTCCTCCTAGTGCGGGTGCTCTGGCCGCCCCAATCATTCTGGTGCTTTCATTTATTTTTGTCTTCTTATTTCGCTTTTAAGGGGATGTGACTAAATAAGATATAAAAATATTATTTTTATATGTTTTTTAAAAATATTAAAACCTTTTAAAATATTATTTATGCAATAGCATTTTTACTTTATTTTTTAAAATCTATTTTTTTTTGTTTTATACGATATTATTCTACTTTCATGATCTCTGATCTCTATTATGAGTTTGGCGTGTTCACCTAAATTAACTCAAGTGATTTTTTTTTATTTTTTAATTAAATTTTATTTTTCACTTGTTTTTTTTTCACTTTGATTTTTTTAAATTTATAATTTTTTTTGTTTTATATGAGATTATTCTACTCTCATGATCTCTAATCTCTATTATGAGTTTGGTGTGTTCACCTAGATTAACTCAGGTGATTTTTTTATTTTTTTAATTGATTTTTTTTTAATTTCATCCTTTAATATTGTTTTAATTGTAAATCTTCTAGGTTGTCCTTAAACCTGTCAAATCAACAAACCTGTCAAATCAACCTGGTAGTATCAGGTTATTAAAATAATTATGTATCAAATATATTAAAATACAGTTGACTCTTTAAAATTTGTTTTACCATTGAAATACGTAAAAACAAAAAAAAATCATATTTATACTATTTAATAGCATCTTCCAATCGAGATGCTCTAACTAATATTGTTGGGAGATACTATTACTAATTGTATTGGTGGTGGAAAAAACAAGGATCATTCCTATACGGGCTTTTTTGTTCGCAAGCAACATTCCACGTACCCATTTGGTTACAACTTTGGGAAATTTCCCTAATGAATTAATTAATTGATGAAATTATTATTATATTATATTATGAAATAAAAGTTATGGGTTTTTCAATCAACTATGGACATTGTTTGTCTGGGGACAAAACACTATGGATTGCATTGATCCTTTACATTAAATATGGAGAAATTTAATGATAGAAATGACTTCAATTTATGACATCTTAATATATATGCCTTGTAAGTTTAACAAGATTTATTTAAGGTACTAAAAGGTATAGATAGTTTGTCTAAAAGGATGGATAATGAGAAAAAAAATATCATGAAATGGACATAAAGTTATATTCAACTTTGTTTGTCTAATGAGGTTTTGAGAGAGGTTGTTAAGGAGACTACAACTATTGGATTATGGACAAAGATGAAAACTCTTTACATGACCAAATCCTTAACGAATCAATTGTATTTGAAACATTAGTTGTATACTCTCCAAATAAAATAAGGTATGTCCATTAAACATGATTTTGGTGAATTCAATGGAGTACTTTCATATTTGTGAAATGTTGATTTTAAGGTTGGAGATGAGGGTAAGGCTTTGATTTTATTGTGTTTGTTGCCTTTTTTATGATCATTATGTTGATACTTTATTGTATGGATGGGATAATATTAGTTTAGAAGATTTCAAATCATCTTTAAACTTCAGAGAGTTGAAAAAACATGTGTTAGAGAGTCATAATGATGATCATGCAAAGAGCTTGATTGCGATAGGTAAAACAAATAATAAGGGTCTAGGTAGTAGAGCCAAGTCTAGATCAAAATCTAAGTCGTGAAATGGAGCACTTTAGAAAGAACTATCCTAAGCAAAAAGATAAAGGAGAAAACCTTTAATGCTGTAAATATTGCTAGTGAAGGGAAAAAATTTTGATGTCGTTGAAATTGTTCTGGTTGTGTTTGTTAGTAGTTTAGGTGATGGGTGAATTCTTTATTCAACTTACACATATCATATTTTTCTTAATAAAAACTTGTTTGACACTTATAAGTTTGTCAATGGTACTCCTTTATTAATAGACAACAAAAGAATTGTTGTTGTTGGTAAGGGTACAATTTAAATTAGGATGTACGATGACATTGTTAGGACATTAAAGGTTCAACATATTCTAGAGATAAAGAAAACTTAATTTCTTTGAGTTTTCTTGATTCCCAAGGTTATGGTTATTATGTTAAACATAAAGTTCTGAGGGTTTGTAAATGTGCTCTTATTGTGATGAAAAGAAAATTGATTAATGGTTTCTACCATCTTCAAGGTTCAACAGTTATTGATTGAACTAGTGTGTCATCTTTGATTTATTCAAATAGTGTTTCTACTTAATTAAAACGCATGCAACTATGACATAAAAGTGAGAGAGGAATGATAGAATTAAGCAAAATAAGATTTATTAGTGGTTAGAAAACAAGTAAATTAGATTTCTTTGAACATTGTGTTTATGGTAAATAGTGTAAGGGTGAAATTTATTATGACTATTCATCGTACCGATGGTACTATGTATTATTTTTATTTTGGCATTCAGGGTCCTTCTCCTATTATGTTAAAAGATAAAGCATGATATATATGTTGATATTTATTTATGACTACTCTAGAAAAGTCTAGGTGTATTTTCTAAAGAAAAAAAATGATATGTTTGTCACCTTCAAGTAGTGAAAAGCCTTGATTGAGAAGTAGAATGATAAGAAGATCAAGCATTTAAGAACTGATAATGGTATGGAATTATTCTCAATTGAGTTTAATGAGATATATAATAATGAAGGAACTATTAAACATTATATTGTGAGAAAATAGAACACTCTTAGAAAGAGCTCGTTGTATGCTTTCACAAAATGGATTGTCAAAAATATTTTGGGCTGAAGTAATTAAAATAACTTGTTATCTTGTAAATAGATCTTTATTAATAATTTTAGAGTTGAAGACTTCATCTAAAGTATGGTCTAGTTCTCCTACTGATTATTTTAAACTAAGAGTATTTAATTGTCTTTTTATGATCATATTAAGAGAGATAAACTTGGTAGAGAACGAGGAAATATATATATTCTTATGCTATACATTTAAGGTGAAGGGATATCAATTGTAGTGTGTTGATCCCAAGTGATCTAAGTTTATTACTAGCATGGATGTGACCTTTGATTAGTCTGTTATGTTTTGTAAGGAAAAGAAGTCAACCATTATTAATCTTGAGATGGAATAAGGTACCAATAAAAAGGTGGAGTTTGAAGTTAGAGATTAAGAGACAATAAAGAAAGATGCTTTAGTTGAGCCTATTGAAATAGTGGTGCAAGATATAGATGATAAAAATATACCTAAAAAACAACATTACAGTATTGCAAAACAAAGACAAAGAAGACAGATAAAAGTACAAGTTAATAATGCTTATGTTGATTTAGTACATTTTACATTGAATGTTGTAGAGAAATTTAATGATCATGAGCTTTGTTCTTACAAAGAAAAAATTTCTTGTAAATAATCTTCTTAGTTGATACTTGTTATGAATATAAAGATTTAGCCTCTTTTATAAGAACCAAACATAAGAGCTTATTAAACTACCATATGGCTAGAAGATTGTTGGTTGCAAATAGAATTATAAAAGGAAAGATAGAGTTCTAAAGATTAAAGATGCAAGATTTAAAACACACTTAGTTGCTAAGAGCTTTACACAAAAAGAAGTTATTGACTTTAATAAAGTGTTCTTTATAGTTGTGAAAAACAAAGTTTCATCCAGGTATTACTTATTATGATTTCTTTGTTTAAATTAAAGCTTGAGCAGATGGATATCAAAATATTTTTTTCTATATGATAACTTAGAGGAGATGATTTATATGTATCAGTCAAAGGATTTTGTTTCTCAAGGTAAGGAAGACCATGTATACTAATTAAATAAGTTATTGTATGACTTTAAGTAGTCATTAAGGCAATGGTATAAAAGGTTTAATATTTTTATGCTTAGACATGGTTACTTCAGGAGTGATTATGATAGTTGTGTGTATTTTAGAAATCTTTTAGATGATTTATTTGTGTACTTATTATTGTAAGTTGATGATATGTTAATTGCCTCTAAGAATATGTTTAAGATTAATAGTTTAAAGGATCGATTGAGTTGTGAGTTAGAGATGAAGGATTCAGGTATAGCAAAAAAGATTTTATATATGGAAATGCAAAGAGATCAAAATGCTGACAATCTATACTTTTCACAAAGAAAGTATCTTGAGAAGGTATTTGAGTGTTTTGGTATACAAGATTACAAGTTAATGAGTACTCCACTTATAACCCATTTCAAGTTATCTTTAGCTTTATGACCATAAAAGAAGAAGGAGAAAGTGCCTATGTTAGATGTTCTATATGCAAGTGAAGTTTGAAGTATTATGTATGTTATGGTCTACACGTGTTTAGACATTTCATATGTTATTAATATAATTAGTAGGTTTATAGGAATTATAGTAAAGTTAGATAGTAGGCCGTGAAATTGATACTTTCTTATTTTAGAGGTACTATAGATGTTGGTTTGGTATATGACAGGGTTAGTAACACTATAGATAGTGTTAAGAGCTTTATATATTCATGTTGTACTTGTGATTAAGATAAGAAGGGGTAATTAAGAGGTTATGTTTTCACTCTCTCGGGGTATGTTATTAGTTGAAAAGCAATTTTACAATCTACTATTGCCTTGTCTAAAATAGAGGTTAAGTATATAGAATTGACATAAACAGTGAAAAAAAGTCTTATAACTAGGAGTTTTGGTTCGCAATCTTGGTTTGTCACATGAGTTAATTTTTATCATTATAATATAGAATGCTATTCATCTAGCCAAGAATTGAAAGTATCACAAAAGGACCAAACATATTGATATCAAGTATCACTTTATTTTAAATATCATATCATAAGGTGTTGTTTTAGTGAAAAAGATTATTATAGCTAAGAACCTTGCATATATATATTGATGAAACCTATCTTTAGAGTTAAGTTCAAGTATTCCTTAAACTTGATTGGTTTTTGTATTACTTTAAAGGTGATTGGTGGAGGTGATCAGAGGAGTTCAAGTTTTCTATATTGGCTCAATTTAAGTGAAGGTTGAGATTTGTTGGGTACGTAATCTATATAAAAACCTAAAACTGTCATATTTGAAGGTAAGATTTATTTGCAAGTGTTTCATTGTCTACACTTTAGTGACTAGAGAAAGGAGAGAAAAAGTTATTTTTGGGGTACTTTATGAATTTAGATGAGAGAAAGTTTATGCAACAACTTGAAATCTTCTACTTTCACGTAGTGAATTTAACTGATCTTCTCGCTCGTGAAGCAAGTCTAAGTTGTCAAACCATATAAATTTTATATGTGTTTTTATATGATTGATTGTGCTTATCTTTTATATATCTCTACTTACCAATTGGTTTGAGATTTGAGATTTTTCCACTATATCAATTATTTCCCTAATGAAAAAACATAATGAAAGATTATTTTACAACATTAAATAAAAGGTGAATTATAGTCTCAACATGTAATTATTTAAAGGAAAAACAAATTGGTTTCTAATATCAGAATTTAATAGGGGTTCATTTTCCTGCATAGATTGTAAATGATATTCATTCCTTTTATGGAAACAAAATATTCTAAGTTGGACCAATCAAGCCACAATATCTAGGATCACATAGAACATAATTTTGATTGTTTAACTTTTATGGTTATGCATGCATTGTAAGATTCAAATATTATTAGAACACATAAAATTTAACGAAACCAAATTGCTTATTTATAATCAAATTCTAGAAATTAAAGTTGTCATTGTATTTGAAAGGCTAAGACTTCTTTGTGACATAATCAATGATGTACATCTTTTGTTTTTCCTAATAAAAAACAAAGAATGGACTAGATCAAAATAGAGAGCAACAATAATGCAAATGTGTAAGTGGGACCACCATTAGTAGGCACAAAAACAATCAAGGATATAATCAAATTCCATGATAAATGCAACACAAATGAAAAGGGGTGGGACTAATAGTTCAAAAGGAACTAAGATGATGAATACATACAGTAGATAAAATGAAAAAAAGCTAAATATACAAAAAAAAAAAAAGGAGGGTAAAAGCTGTAATGGGAAACAAACTTCAGACAAGAAAAAAAAACAACCATAAAATGAAACTTTTTTATAAGAAAACAAAAATAATACAACAACCAACATAACAAACAACATTTAGATGACCCTGCTAAAATTCTGAGTTTTTTTTCAAGTAAGAATAAAAAACCAAACATGTAGTAGAAAAGCGATGGAGAAACCTGAAGAAAAAACAATTACAGCCACTAGCAACAACGAGCACCACCAAAAAGTAATATTTTAAGCAAAGAAAGGTAGTGATGATACAATAGAAACAACAAACACTAAAAGCAAACAAAGAAATAAAAAAAAAAAAGGAAACAACACTAATAGGTGAGATTTGGGCTAATCATATTTGACAAGGGAAAATAAGCTAAATAACCAGAATATGCAGTACCACATCCAAGAAACTAAACATTAAAATAAAACCTACAAGTAGACAAAGAAAAAATAACATCAAGGCGAAGAGTGAAAGAAAGAAAATGAATAAAAAACAAGAACAATTTCTAAACAATGGTAATAAAATACAAAAAATGTATAAAAACAAGAAAACAAAGTAAACAACCTCTCGTAACCCAATTTTAAATCCCTAAAGGTTTTTTTTTCTAATTTTCCAAAAACATTTTCCTTCATAAAAAATAAAAAATCCAAGAAAATCAAGATTTTCATAAAAAATATGTTTTTTGGTCATAAACTGACAAGAAATTAACTCGCAGCTAGTTAGGACACCATCTAGATAGACAATTTGGGGTCTTATTGAAGGAGTTTTGAGAGAAAAAAAACTAAAAGTAGTTGTGACTACACAAATTAAAAATTTGATGACCAATATGAACAATATTACAAAGTTTGAGAGTCCACTTTTGTCAATTAAGGGTCTAATTGAACATAAAATTTTCCAACAAAAACAAATTTATACGCAGGTTTTTTTGACACGTTTTTATATTGAAAAGAAATTCTAAATGGAAATAAAAAAATTTAATACATATATGTAATCAAATAAATCAAGAACTATGTACGTTAGTAAATGAAAAAAAAATCCATAAATGATAACTAGAAATAAAACTGGAAAAATCAAGAAAAATATGTAAATTAAGATATTTAATCTCGTAAGATAAGACATTTACTCAATTGTGTTTGCTAAATTTATTTATAAAAATAATTTTTTATTCAATTAAATAATAATAGTAACAGATACACATATTAAATTAATTGAATAAAAAAAACTATGTAAGACTACACATATTAGAAATATTATCTGAAAATAAATTTTTTTATTTTAAAAATAAAATTCATCTATATAAAAGATACAAATAATTTATAAATGAATCAAGAAAACATTTTCAAAAATTAAATGCATACAAAATAACCAAAAATAATTATCATTTAAAAAAGCCTCTCCAAACAAAATAAAAAAGATAAAGATTATTAATTTAAATATAAATAAAAAATTAATTAAAAAATAAAAAAAATAATTTTTAAAAGAAAAGAAAACAAGGGTGTGTGTGTAGGCCTGCTAGGACAATCTTGCGTTGATAGGCCTTTTTTTGTTTTCACATATAGGGTGGATGACAATCGTGCTAGGGTTTTTTTTTTTTTTTAAAAAAATCAAACAATGTATTATTTATATTGCTCAGTTTGCAACCGTTGTGGTGGTCAGAAAAACAAAGCTCATGGTTTTTTCAACCAAAAAACTGAATTTCCAACCCGTTTTTTTTACTCAAAACTCTTAGAAAACATCATAAAAAACTTGATAAACTCATTCATATTCTTAAACCAAAAAACCATCATAAAACTAAAAAATAACTAAAAATAAAAAATATTACCAAGATTATATATGTTTTTATTGGCAATTTCAAGCTAAAAAAACCTATATGCTAGATTTTGATGACTTTCTCTGTCTTTTTAACATCAGGAGCTAAAGAAATAAAGAAAATAAAATTAATTTTTTTCTTTAATTCTAAAAACTGAAAAGATAAAAATTTCATCATTCTTCAACAAATTCGCCGACCAAATTAAAAAGAACTGAAAAAAATAGCATTGGGAACCCGTGCATTCACAGTGCCATTTGAAAGGATCAGCATTGTATTTTATACAGTGAATCCCCGTGCGTTTTAATTTTTTAGTTTATAATAATAATAAGACTTAATTCCACTTGTGGACGAGAAAGACAAATCACTCTCTAATGGCTCTACGCTCTCTCGTTTCTCGAAAAACCCTAGGCCTAGGCTTGAAGCTTCAATTCCGTGGATTGCAGACATTCTCCCTGCCTGATCTCCCGTACGATTATGGAGCTTTGGAGCCTGCAATTAGCGGGGAGATCATGCAGCTCCATCACCAGAAACACCACCAGACTTACATCACTAATTACAATAAGTCCCTCGAGCAACTTCATCATGCCATGGAAAAGGGCGATTCTTCTGCTGTTGTTAAATTGCAGAGCGCTATCAAGTTCAACGGCGGAGGTTTTTTATTTCTAATTTTTTTCGATATTCAGTTTGATAATTCAGTTTGTTTAGGGAGGACTACTTTGGTAGAGAGGAGAGCTTGAATGGCCATTGAATTTGGTTCTCTTTGGAAAGGCTTTTATTTGTTTGTTTATTTTTGGGAAATTTTTAATTCGAACAAGAAAATTGAAATTTGGAAAGAGAGTTGCTTATTTTATTTGATAATTATTTAGCAGCATTTCATTATTTCTGGCCAAAATTGATGCTAAGAATGGGATATTTGCCTTTTTCACTCTGTTTAGGTTGGTCATTGATAAACTGGTATTTGGAAATTTCTTGTTATGATGAAGCAGACACCCAGTTGAGATGCCATTAAATGCATGACACTAAGAATAACCAGCTCAAAGATTATCTAATATATTTAGTTTGATTGCAAAAGAAAAGATTGTAAATGTATTGTCCTCTGCTTTGCATAGGAAAGATCTACCCGCTGCTCTAGGATTTATTTTTTTCTGAAACATCTATTTTCTTGCTTGTTGATTTGTAGGAAAAATCATTTGTCTTTTATGTATTGCCTTTCAAGTGGTTATCGCTTCATCTTTAGGTTGTCCATATGATCATGGAAACTTGCAAAAAAAAAAAAAAAAACAAAAACCAGCTTAGAACTCTTAACTTTTTGTTTTTTGACATGCGTACTAATGTTTCCTTATCAGTTCTTGACTTAATTATTCTCACGCAGGTCATGTCAACCATTCAATTTTCTGGAAGAATCTCACTCCTGTCCAAGTAAGTTTTATTGTTTTTGTAGATACATTTGGCACCTGCTATTGTTTCTGTACCTAACTGTAACGCTTATATATGGCAGGAAGGAGGCGGTGAACCACCACATGGTAGGCTGGGATGGGCTATTGATGAAGATTTTGGTTCTCTGGACTCCTTGATTAAAAAAATGAGCACAGAGGGTGCTGCTGTACAGGGCTCTGGATGGGTGGTAAGTAGGCCAGCTTGTTTAAACTTTTAAGGTTTTCAATTTTAACATTAGTTATAATATGCTTGTTTGCGTCTTCCTTACACACTTCTCTCTTGTTGCAGTGGCTTGGTCTGGACAAAGAATCAAAGAAACTTGTGGTTGAGACCACAGAAAATCAGGTAAATTTACAGATTTTGTTTTCAAGTCAATTGATAATGACTAATTAAATTTTCATAAGTTGCTCAATTCTTGCTGTATCTAAATTGTTATCCATTCATCATATTAAGAAAAAAGCATAGACTTCTTATGACAATACTAGATAGACACAGAACTACTTTAATTTATATGATTCTCTAATAGAACAATGATTAAACTGTAATCTAGATCTTGCTATAATCTTTAATGTATAAATAAAACAATGATTAAACAGTTATCTGGATCTTCTTGCCATAATTGTTATCTATTATTTCTATGATTGTTTTTGGAGCTGGTCATTGTCCTTTCGGATAAGAGAATGAAGTCTATGTTGGCTAATCATTAAACAGTTATCTTGTTTGTTGCTTGTTTGTGAGTTCTGTAATTATCAAACTTTTGCAAGTTAGAAAAAGTTGTCAGTGCAAGTGCTGAATTTGGTTGTTTTACATTTTTGGTTTAGATTCTAGATGAGATAGATTTCCCCTGACCTATTTAGTCTGCAGATACTTGTTATTATTCATTATTGTTAGTTGATCTAATTATGCTTATGATTCTTGTGACAGGATCCATTGGTAACTAAAGGACCCTTGGTTCCATTACTTGGTGTTGATGTTTGGGAGCATGCATATTATTTGCAGGTAGAGTTTTTTTTTTTTTAATCTAAATTATGCAATGTGGTCGCTTTCTGATGTTTAGTTCTGTTTTCTTTGTGATGAGAGGACCTTGTAATAGTAGGTTTTGATTATGTTTGACCTATCTTTATCACCATGGGGCTTTATGTGTTAGAATGTGTTGGAGAGTTTTGTTTAAAGAACCTTTGTTGGTTAGTGAGCATCATGAATTTCAAAATCGTTCCTCTTTGTTGCAAGAGTGCAGGAGGGGTGCAGAGTATAGAAATGAAGTAAAAGTGTCACCTGCTTGCAATAAGAAACGTGAAAGTTTCTAATCTTCCTTGGACGATATTATTTTCATGGAATAAAGGCTTGTTGGTGATGAAATGAGTGGTTAGGTTTCTTCTTTGAGTCCTTGAATCTGAGATCAATTTGCATTTTGTGTTTTCCTCGTGCTTAAAGCAGCAATTATTTTAATATTTGATTGCACCCAAAACATGAAACCAGGACTTCATTTGTTTTGCCTAAACAATCTTTGAGCATTCCTCACACCCATTTTCCATTATGAACTTTTACTTTACATTACATGTTGAGCTCACTGGCCAATCAATTGGCAGCCAGTTTGTGGATCTTGATGTTGGAAAAACGATAAAAATGACAAGCAATCATACCCTCCCCCCTCCACAACTTATTTTGCTGGAAAAAAGAACTTGTCATGTGACCAGTTAGGTTCATCTTCTTGCCAATGCTACTGAAAGCCCTGCTTTCCTCGGTGTTGTCTTAACTATTGTTCTTGTTTGTTTGCAAATCTCTCTTATATGACTTGGAAGTTTATTTTCCATGCTGCAGTACAAGAATGTCAGACCTGATTATCTGAAGAACATATGGAAGGTAATGAATTGGAAGTATGCTGGTGAAGTTTATGACAAAGAAAGCTCCTAAGTCGAAGCGCGCCTGTTCCGTGCTGGTTTTGGACACAGATGTGGGTTCTCTCATAGCCTTCCTGGTTAGGAGGAATAATAAAAGATGATGCAGTATGTTTTTGTAAAATATGAAGATCCCTTTTCTTTTTCCCCAAAAAATCAGTTGCTGATTTGTAAAATATGCAATAAATTACCACCGTGTTTCGTTGGATGTTATCCTCATGGAGGTGTTGTGCTGATCCTTGTTCAATAGAAGTTTTTTCCTCGGAAAGGGGCAGGCAATTATACAAAAGAAAAAAAATTGAATTAAATGGGGTGATGAAAAATCGCTTTTTATTAAATTTTATCTAAGCCCATCATTTATTGAGGAAATTGTATTAAATTTTATTTTTAATATTGAAATGATAGTAAATTGCTTTTTATTTTTTATCATATAATAAAATAAAAAAATTAAATAACCAAGTGGAATATGCAAGTTGGCTAAATATTAATTAAAAAGTCGGGAACTTTATGTATATATAGGTTTTTTTTGTTGCTAATTCAATCATTTAGTGTGAGGTTTTTATTGAATTTTATTTTTTAGTATTGAGTTGATAATATATTAATTTTGGTATTTTCTATCATATAACAAAATAAAAAATTAATTTGATCCAATAGAGTCCATGATCCAATAGAGTCCATAATCTAGATCACGGGGTTAGCGCGCTTGTTAGATATCAATCAAAGAGTTGGGTAGGGATTTTTAAGTTTAAACCGTTGTATCGAGTTTAATGAAAATGCAAGAAAGTTTTTAAAGATATAAGTGTTTTTTATGATTTAGAAAATTTATGTACAATTCACAGCAAAAGCACAAACGAATAAACTAGTGTTTGTATATATTTGTATAACACACACACACACTCTTTATTAGACACTAGTTAGCAAGTGGTTAACTAGTAATGTTATTAGCATAAACTAAGCCTTGTGGGGAAACAATTATAGTATTTTTCATTGTTTATTTTCTTACAAATCATTGTGTATTGGAATAATGATTTTTTAAAAATTTTAGTTTGGTCCATAAACTCTTTTTTTTCTTTTGCATGAATGAGCCCTTTTAAAATCAAATTAGCAACTAATTGTTGTTTTTCTTTAGAAAATGGTTGGATAGAAAGACAAAGGATCAAAGTGAAAAGAATAGGCAAAATAAATGGTGGTTTTGAATTTCGTTTGGAAAGTTCATTTTATTCCCTCATTTTTTTTAGTTATTGGATGACCGATCCCTTTAGTTTTTCCAAATTTAATTTTAATACTAAATCTTATTTTCCTTATTTTTTAGTTTCTTTTTTTGTGAGAGAATAAAGAGGCTTATATGATTTTAGTGTAGAGAGAGAAAGTAATCGTGTTTTACTATTCTGACCACAAAAATGATCAATATCAGTGTCAATGGATTCCATTTGATGATAAGAGTTTCACTTAAATGTTTTTTTCCCTTCAACTTGCTTGATGAGGTAGATCTAACTACAAGAATAATTTCAAGTTTAGGTAGATTTCGAGTTCTTTAAGCTATTTTTTTGGGTTTTTTGAGGTAATGGATATGATTGTTAAGATTTTTAGGGTTAAATATAAGTTTTTAATATAAATACCCGAACCCCTGATTTTCCAGCGACTACTAGTCATCAGATTCTATAGAAAATAGACGACATGTCATTTGCTGTTTTTTTATTAAAAAATGGTGGCTTGCCCCTTCAAGAAATAAAAAAAATAAAGACAAGCCCAAGTGTGTGGGCTGGGATGGAACTCCCACGTGGATGGACTATTGTTTTTAATGCTCAGGCCCACACGGTTAGCTCCTTTTATTTATTATTTATTTATTTTTCTATTTTCTATTTGATTTAAAAAAAATTGATAAAAAAATAATCTAACCTAGTTGAGTCCATTAGCCAGGTCATAGGTTTAACATGTTAATCCATTGCATCTAGGCTTGTTTTTGTTTTTTTTGTTTAATGCTTTTTTTGTCCCTCAATTTTAAAAAAATACAATTTCACCCTTTATTATTGATAATCTAATTTTTTATTTAACTCAAACCTAGCATAATGCAATTTCACCATTTGTTGTAAATAATTACCTTTTTTTTTTATCTCGACCCCACATATTTATTATGATTTTTTTTACTTTTTAAAAATATATTTCATACAAAAATTTATCATGCACTTTATTGTCGTATAATTAAGATATTAAAAATATATTTCACTAAATGAAAATATTATTATAAGAAACATAGTTTTTAAACACAACTAAGTACATGATCCGTGTTGCGAGATCAAATATCTTAATTTTAGTTATTTTTTAATTAAATATCAATCTAATTAGATTCAAGTGTATACAAATTTTGATTTTTGAATTGAGAAATTTTTTTATATCTAAAAATATATCAAAAAAGCTTATTTATTTATTTTATTTTTAAGAAAGCTAAATTAAGATTTGTGATTGAGTTTGACGCAATGATAACTTGTATTGAGGCATCAAGACTTTAGAGTTGAACTCCACCAGACATTAAAGAGAAGTATAAGAGATGCCACGAAACTTGATTAATTTTTCGATAAGTCAGAGCATTTAAATAAAGAACCAAATTAAAAGAGTTTCCTTCTCTCACACAAAAAATAGATATGCATCAATAATGTATTCCAACTTCATTAAAAAATATTGTTTTACAAAATAATATTTATACTTGAAATAAAACAAATCCTAGATAACCTAATGCGCTAACATCAACCCAGATTAAAATAAAGCTCAAAATATCTTAATTAAGGCTCAAATATATTAATTAAGGCTCAACACATGATAAATTAGAAGAAGCAATTAATTGTTAAATGAAATCCTTACTTAAAAGAACCTTTGGTTGAAATATGTGAAGTGCCGCCCCCTTTGAAATCCAAAACAAATAAAAAAAACTCTTGCAATTAATTCTTTTTTAGCCTCTTGTGTTTCAACATATAATAAATAATTCTCTTATAGTTTAGAATCTATAAAACACATGAAAACATACAATCCTTTAGTTTTCAAAATTAATTAGCCCATGAAGTAAATGGATTATACCCTTATTGTACATGGATCAAATTGACTAAGATTTGATATCACTTATTGAAAATGTAGTTTCTTTTAAATTTATCTTGGTCCAAATACTCTAAATAAGCCCATTGAATGCATCTTTTAACTTCTTTGCTTTTGATCTTGTAATTGATCCATCTAAAACTTCTAATGAATCCTTTGGTATAGTTTTGATCGCATCATCTTATCTCTTCTCAAAAGGATTCGACCTCGAATCATTACCTACATCAAACAAAGAGAGATAAAAAAAAATTAAAAGTAGCAATAACACTATATTACTTGGTAGATTCACTTTGCAAGCATTGTCATTAATTCTTTCAAGGATTTAAAATGAACCATCTCCTCTCGGAATCAACTTAGACCTCATATTTTTAGAAAACCTCTTTTTAAACATATATACCCATACTCGATTATGTGGTTCGAAGATAACCCTTTTTAAGCTCTTATTAGCTTCAAATGTATATTACTTACTCTTTTTCTGTATTTACAGTTGTACACTGTCATAGAGAGCATTCACTACCTGTAATTTTCTATTGCCATCAAGACTAACATTTTCATCAATAGGTAAATGAATTAAATCAAAAGGAGTTAAATGATTAAACTAAAACAATTTCAAAAGGTGAATAATTAGTTTGTCTACATGTTATGCATCCATTCCTTTTTTACCTAGGCAATCCTAAAATAAAATCCATAAATATATCAACTCAAGGTTCCTTAGGTATTGGTAAAAGAGTATACAAACCATAAGTAAAACTTTTAAACTTAGTTTGTCTACATGTTATGCATCTATCACAAATTCTTTGCACATCCTCTTTTATCTTAGGCTATTAAAAGTGCTAATGCAAAAAATCTAAAGTCTTAGTGACCCTAAAGTGTTCCATTAAACTATCCTCATGAGTTTCATGAACAAACAATTCACTCATAGAACAATTTGGCACACACAATTTATTTTATTTAAACAAATATCCATCACAATTTGATGTTCAATTCTTCTAATAGGTGGCAACCTACTATGAATTTTATTAGAGAAAATATCCTTACAATCTTATAATAAAAAAACACAAACACTAGAAATATAAGGATCAAGTTTATTAGTGTTAAAATATATCCTCTTATACACAAATAAAATTATAGGCATGTTAGAAAAATAGGTATATTTAATCTCATTTCTTTTTGTATAAAAACTAACTGATTTCTTTATTTTTCCACTCTTTTCTTTTCTCACCCCTTTTTTTTTTCTCCTTTTTAGGTTGAAACCTTATTTTTCTCTACCTTGATTGAATATGTTCTTTCAATGCTTCCATCATTTTCACTCTTCCTCACATTCACACATGGTTGTTCTGAATTTTCAGCTTCTCCTTTCTTTTTCAGCTTCAGTTGGTCTTCATAAACCTATATAGGTGACAATGGTACAAGTGTGAAAGTCTTTCTATCCTTTTTAAGAAAATATTTATTCTTAAACCAACATTTTGACTTTCCTATCAAATTGCTAAGGACACCCTGATAATATATATATGAGTAGCATACATATGAACCACGTCATACAAAACCTCATCCTTATACTTTCCAACTGAAAAAAAATCTAAACCTATTTAGTAACTCTTACTTCATCATAATCATTCAATTATTGAAGTTTATAAGGTCTTTCATGCTTAATAGTATTCATATTTGATTTTCTAACAAGTTTAGAACTAATATGGCATCTAATATGAAAGATGTTCTCCTTTTGTTATTCTACACCATCATTCTTAATGTGAACATTAAGTGATCTCCTAATCATTAAAGCTTTTTTTTTTTTTTTTTTTATCAATTGGACATTCAATGTCACTACAACTCTCAAGTGTGGCAAATCATCCTTTTTGAATTTGTCACTTTCAAATTCGATCTCTCTATATTTTCTTATAATCATAACTCTTTTGTTTAAATATTGTGAAGTTATATGTCCATTAAATAAAGTATTTTATAAATTTATATAATCTATATCAATACAAATTTAATTAACTAAAACAAATTATGATTTATTCAATAAATAACTTCTTCAAAATTTACATAAGAATTTAAAATCATATATTTTTAATAAATTAATAATTATTTTTTGCATATTATGAAAATAAAAACATAACTATCTATATGTGGTGTTTCCAGTATTTTATAAAATGACTAGAAAATAAAGGGGTAAAATATTTTTTTTGGATAGTTTATAATGTATTGTCCACATTAATCAAATCTATCTTATGCTATTATCAAACAAAACTTTATCTTTATTTTTTTCATCTTTTCTTCGTATTGACTCGTTATGTTATTTTGTAGTAGTTAAGACAATATACAAATGCTACCTAAATGTTATTTTTATAAAATTAATAATATATGGTGTGTTGAATTTGACATAATAGAGTTTATGTTAGAACATTTGTACATCAAAACATAAAAGCATAGAATTTAAATAGTGTTGGAGTTGAAATAAGATATAACTAAGTGTGTGTGTATATGATCTTTATGGTAGCACCAAAATTAAGATAAAGCTCCAAAAAATGAAAAATAAAAAATAAAAATTCGCCCGGAGCTCTAAAAAATAAATAAATAAACTGCATAACAAAATGCGTAAGATATAGCGAGAGGGAAAGATATGGAAGGGAGTCCAATTAGACATATATAGCCAGCAAACAATCATCAATTAGAATTACACTCGGTATATATTAAAGGCGTTTTTTCATGACCGGTTCCAATCAATCCATGTTCATAGTACGTAGTCTTCCAAAAAGAAACACGAAAGGAACTAAGAACACAGTACCACTATTTTCCATAGCCCCAAAAATCCATCTCCCCACGAAGTGAGGATTGATTAATTGGGTGCGCGGATGGTGCATTTGCGGCATTAAACGTCAACCCTTTGGAAGAATCTTCATTCCTAGATGAGAAGTGACAAGCACAGCCCATTGATCATTCATGCCCTGCTCATCTCTTCCTGCAACCATTTGTTGAGATGCTTCACATGTGCCCACCTCTAACCCTGGCTCACAAGCTTGGTACCTCAGGCTTTCACTTCCACTCTCACATCCCTAGCTTTCGACATGAGCTGCTTGACCATGACAGGTGACTCCGAAAGGAGAGCCGAGTAGTCATAACCTAAAGGCTTATGAGTTGGCATTAGGGTTTGGGACGGGAAGAGAGAATATTGATGGGGTGTTTCCATGTGATGATGGTAAAGGGCTAGCTCAGGCTTCTTTGGTTCAAAAGTCTGTTGAGTGCTACCATGGTTTTGGTGTTGACGAATTAAGTATTGGCTGTCTCTGTACATGGAAGTTCGAGATTGATTGCTTGATGTGTGGAGTTGTTGGTCAGATGAGTCCATGCTTGCGGTTCTTCCTTCATTGCTGACCTTGAATAGATTCTTCTTCTTGAACACTCTGCACACCACCCAACCATCCTCCTAGACATGCATACAGAATATAAATGTCTCATCAACAAGCTTGAGTGAACCATCATTTCCCTAAAAGGACGTTGAGCTAAAATATACACAGAAGAGGCTCAAGAGGTATATGATATCCTAGCTACTTATAATGACCTCTCTGTTATTCGAATTTCAAATCATTTATCCGGTTGGTAAGATAAGAGTTGTTGCTGCTGCTATAGTTTCTAAGGCTAGAGGTTTTCTCCAGCCAGCTGTTTTCATGTACCAGCCACATTTAGAGCAGGTGATCGCAGATATATGCATAAAAATGACACTCCTATTCTTATTTCTTTTTTTGCAATGCAAAAATATTGCAGTCATTCTTAAAATAATTTTGTTACTATTTTGGTTAGCTGGGGCAGTGAGGTATTAGCAAGGAGGAAAGACTTACACCAGCGTTTCCTTGAGCATCGTCACCATCTTCAAGCCGATACTCATGCATGATCCAGTCAGTCTTTTGGCCATGAGGAGCTCTTCCTCGATAGAAAACAAGTGTTTTCCTCATACCAATCTTCTTGTCGGTGTTTTGATGCACTTATCCCTTCCGGTTGCCTTCCAAAACCCTGCGTTTGTTGCCCTATTCGTTCTCGACCCTGTTGGGTATTTCCTGTCTCTGTGACTGAAAAAATACCACTCGTTTTGCGGCGTTGACCCGATTTTACATGTCTCTGCACGCACACGCTCATGCATCACCATGTAGTAATTAAAATCATCAAAAAAATAATTGAAATCCATTAGAGATGATACAATTAGTCAGCTCATATGCACGTGTACTTGATAGAAAATGAATTAATTACTCACTCCATTTTTTCAGGAATTGTTTATAAGAGATCTTAGTTTGAATGGCTAATCAGCTTTTGAGTCACTGCGCTACTGAGTTGTAATTCAACTCTTATCAGTGTCTTTCTCTCCTTGGGATCATTGCATTAATTATATTGATATATGGTTGACTTGATCTGATCATATAACCAAATCTACAAGGCGTACCTGCAATTAAATCATATATATAATATTCTAATTAACCGCAGCTAGCTAGCATCCCCCTCAGTGGTTTCTTGTTTCTACAACATTTTAGTCAATGAAACCAAAAATATAGCTTGTACTGGTTGGTATATATGGACTAATTATAAATATTGCAAGTTTTTACTTCTTAAATTCCCTTAATTTCATGCACAAAACTATCGAGGAAACAAGATGAAATTCTATATCTCGGTGGGGTGAATAAAATCCAGCTGATCAAGAAATAAATGGTAAAGATTATTTTACGTTTTCGCTATAGATCTTCGTTGTTAATATATCGAATTATTTCAAGTTTTTTTTTCCCATAAGCTATATAGGATATATAGATTAAACATACACCAAGTGGTTAAGATCACAAGGCGAGAGAGAAATTATTTCAAGTTTAAAGCAAGATCGATGAATGGGAAAAAAAGAGGGTTGAATTATTTCAACCAAAACATACGATCTTAAAGGGAGCTGAAATCAAAATTCTTATATTTACTCATGTATATGCATAAACTACTTACATTAGGGTTCTATCAAATAATATTTAAGTACCTTGTAACTCCCAAGGCTCCATCTTATTCAAGTCCACCTCTCTAATGACCTCCATGTCAAACTTCTGAAAAGAAACCTTCTTTTTCAAGTAGTAATGAAGCAGTTCTTCTTCCGTCGGGTGGAATCGGAACCCTGGAGGCACACCGCCTGTAGATGTAGCCATGCAACTAGTATACCAGTTTGGATGATGAACAGCAATGTACCATTTCTTACTCTTAATCGTTGTTTTGTAGCTGACACTAACTCCTTATATTTTAGGTTGTATAAATGTGTAAATTAATAGCAATCATTTTCCACGCAAGGGTGGAGCCAAGGGGCTTAAATATGATGCTGATTGTCAACGACGCCCTAGTTCTATGGTGATGTGACAAAAGTTGACGGCCGGTGACTACGCCGACGGGCATGGTTATATATATCGTAAAAGGAAAGCATAAGGAGCTGGACTAGCCGTAGCTATAACCAAGTTTCTTTTATTTATTTATTAGTTTCTATAGCTTAACTTAGGGATGGTTTCATATCTCCGCAAGCTTCTGTGGAGCGTGGCCACACCTCTCCTTTTATCCACGTTTACCAAGCACAAGAATTGCCAAATTAATTAGGCCAAAAATTAATACGACGTTATTTGTCCATAAATGGGATGTTCAAAATTAAAAGAAATACTGAAAATAAAGTCAACCATTTAGTTTTTCAAAAAATTAAAAATTCTGAAATATATACTAGTTCAAGATATCAAAATAAGAAGTTAATTATGATTAATAGAAGATAAAATTCTCCAGATTCCATTTCTCACTTGCCATCTTCTAGCAAAACTAATTTATGAGTTATTTGCAAGTAATTTATTATTGGTAGATATCATCTAGTTAGTGTCGGGTGGTCTCGTAACTCAATAATTTTTTTAATTTTTTTTATATTTATTAACCCCTTTATTATTATCATTTAAAAAAAGTTGAACAACATATTATACTTGATCAATATCAATCCCTACTTTGAAAAGACTTGTAGACATATTATTGATCTCATTCTCGATTAAAAACATACCTTACATCAATCCTTAAAATTAAAATACACAATCGACCTAGCAATTAAAAACCAATTTTAATTAAAACACAATGCTAACTTGTTGAAAACTCACTGGCTCCTTCTTGAACTTCTTTTAAACTATAAAATATCACTCTAAGCCTTCATCATGCCCTAAAAACAAAAAAGACTTAACATTCTAATTGTCATTTTTTATTTTAAAAGTAAATATTTACAGATGCATACATATGTGAAAAAGGCAAAGGCCCGGTTTTATGAAATGGAAGTACTAACGTTGACATGAAGCAAATAAAAAAAAAAAAAAAAAAGCATGAGTGAATAGTAACCTACTTCTAAAAATAAATTTGTATACACTCATTTGCATAACTAAAAAGGCAAGAATGAAGTTTTATGAACAAAGTTAACGTGAGAGAAGTGAGTAAAAATTAAAATAAAAAGCATGGATGAATAGTAATCATGCAAGAATAGTAACATTGGCAAAATCCACCAGAAAAGTAGAAAAGATAAGGAAGAAAGGGTTTAGCTTATCTTAGAGCCAGTTGCAGACAAGAGATGAGCTGCTGTTCATGTGCTGCTTGTGACAAAGACGATGACAATATTGGTGATGTGAGGTTTTTAGGGAGGTTCTCTCTCTGCTCTGTGTTTTCTCTTTCAGTCTGTTTCCCTCTTTTTAATTATTTACTCATTTTCAACCATGTTCTCAATATTTCTTCTTGCTTTCACCCTTAATTAATTAACTGTATTTTTTTTTCTAATTGTTTTTATTTTTTTAAATATGTTTTTAATTTGAAATATTTTTTCTTTCCTTATTTTAGATATTTGAGAGGCTTCAAATTTTGGGTTATGGAAATACTAATAATTAGTACTAACATCTTGGGGAGGCAAATTTTTGTGTTTATCCTTAGCCATTTTATGTGCATATTGAATATTTAGATAATGCTTTCTTTCCAATGCTCTCAGTTTTATTATGAAGCATTTTTGCTGGAGTTTAGAGAGATATGCCATGTACATCACAGAAGCAAATACCGTGATTGAAGGTAGAGAAATTAGTAAATATGATAAATTAAAGTAAAAATCCATCAAAAATTTTAAGGAAAAGAAATTTGTTTTCATTAAATATTCATGAGAATTTCTTTTCTTATTTTTTCATATTTTTCAAATATTAATTAGAAAAAAGAAATTGCTACGTGCCATTCTTATAAAAAAAAACCCATAATATTATTTAAGAACCATAGAGAAATTGAATAGCAATTTTAATATCATTCTAAGCCTTTTGTTTTATAGTGCATTTCAATGAAAATCCAAAAACAATAAATTAAAAAAAAAAACATAGAAAAGGGCTAAGCATCTACCTCAATAGAAAAAAGGGTCGGTGTGTGTGGGCCTACAAGTCTAGACTCACACGCCTAAACTTTATTTTTTTAATAAAAAACATACGACATGTCATTCGCTAGCTTAGATTTCAACCACATGAGACATGGATGAAAAATTAGGCAAAGATCTTTTTAATTCAAAAAACTTTTTTTAATCTATTTTCACCTAAAAACATCTAATAAAAATATTTAGAACATCAATAAATTAATTTATCAACTCAAAACACTCTTAAATTAGTTCAAAAACACAGAATTAAATAAAAAATATTTCTTAACTTCAATCTACTTTTTTCGCTAATATGGAAGCTCGATAGACAAATTTTTTGAATACAAAACAACATTTTAATCTTTCTCTTCCCCAATCAACTTTTTTTTTGTTATATGAAAGCTCAATAGAGTAATTGCTCAACTCAAAACACCTTTAAACCAATTAAAAAAACATAATTAAATAAAAAATATCTCTCAACCACGATCTATTTTTCTAGTATTATGAAAGCTCAAAAGCACATTGACATCAAATTTATCTTTTCTTATGAAATTTGGGTAATCAATCTTTTCTCTATCCTTTCCTGTTTTCTAGCGACTCTCTCTCATCTCTCATATTTAGAAACTGAAATGTGAATAACATAAAGTTTTGGACTAAAATATAAGTGTTTCAAACTAAATGGATCAAAAATAAATTCAAAAAAAATCTTGGGAGGCGATTGTTTTAGAAATGTGCTAGATGAACAACACTAAAAAAATCTATACTTTTTTTTGTCAATTTTGTTCCTTGCATTTTTTATTTTTCACAAGCAATACAATCATTTTTTTTAATGTAAAATCGAGCATCGACCTTTTATTATAATAATTTTTTAAAACCATGATAACTTCATAGAAAATAAGTTGAAAAAAGTTATCTAACTCAATCCTAAGCCAAAATAATATGAAATGATGAAATTAAAAAAAAAATCATGGCTAGAGTAAAAAAGAATTAAAGGACAAAAAAAATACTATTAAATTCCATAGTATTTTGTGAGAAGATAAATAATGAAATCACATGTTTTTTAAAATAATAGAAAATTATCACTTATATATAAATTAAAAGCACTAATGTCTCTCCCTAAATCCACTTATAATTTCTGAAGTCATCCATCTTCCATGGCTGGAAAAATATGCAAGTAGAAAATTGTGGAAACTTGCAAAGTAGAATTGTTTTTTCTTCCTTTTTCTGGAGTAGAGTTTCTTCTCCGATCCCTTTCCTTTACACACTATAAAAAACTATGAAAATATAAATAAAATTATTGTTGGGTGTACATGTTAATGATAAATATCTCATATTAAAAAAATATGGTACTAAAATTGTTAAATACTTTTATTGGTTGAATGAACCAGGCTCGCAAGGGAAGAGGAGATTGTTTTTTTTTAATTATTATTTATTAATGTAGGTGTTCGAATCAGTTTGTGTGCACCTCGATTAATCCCACAGGTCCTAAAATTAACGACTATATAAGTCTCCAGTAGCTATCATATTAGCAAGGAAAAAAAAGATTGTTATATGTACACGTGAGTGATGAATATACACATATTAAAAAAGAACGAACTCATTAGAGAAGATGGATCAATTAGCTTAAACTTTTGATTTGCATTACTGCATTTTGAGCACAATTTATAGTTTTCTTAAATTCTATGATAAATTGATGTTAACACTTCAAACTCATAATATTCAGCAACAATGAGCAAGCACAATAATATTAACAGCTACTGTTTAGCTTTAGCATTGCAACCCACGCGCTAAACATATATTGGGACTTGCTTCATTCATGCTACCTAGTTTTCTTGTTGAATAGGATTAATTAAAGCGAAAAGATGCCAATAAAATTATGAAAATGATAAACTTACGGGATATTTGATGGTTACCAAAGCAAAGGCTTGGGAAAACCGCGACTATACGTACCTTCTTGGGATTTTCGCGTTTTGATTGGACGGACTAGAATTTTGAACGATAACTAGTTTTATTTGCTAGGATTCATAGGTTACCTTCGAGTTTGTAGAGTCCTGACTAACAACAACAGTTGGAGACGCAGTCGCCATAGCTTGAGCTTGCACATGCCGGTACGACTTTAAGAGGTTTCAGATTAATTTACTTGATTGAATTGCACGCTTTCCTTCTGTTTTTTTGGGATTTATTGTCCTTAATCTGGGGACTGAAGCATCGTGGCAAGATGTTCAAAAGATTTTAAACACTAGATATACTACTTGAGCAGCTGATCATGTATACATCTTTCGTGTAATTTGGTGGAAATTTAATGAAATATTAAAGTTTTGGAGCTATCGAAAGTAGTGCGCCTTCCAACGATCGATCGATGTATGTGTGATTGCATGCATTCTGGAATATTTTCAGCTCTGAAAAAACTGATCAAATCCCGATCATGTGTATAGCAGCATGGCATGCCAAATATTTCTTCTTGTTCCCAGTCAAAGAACATAAACTATTAGATGAAATTTAACGTATAATTTATATTATTCCCTTAATCTATATTTGCCTGGATTTAAGATTCAATTGACATATAAAGCTATCTATCTATATATAATAATCGACATATGATCTCTTCAGTTGAGTAGTTGATCGATATATGAGATCAGAGCCTCTTGTAACGTTGTTAATTGGTGAAAAGTTGGGACTACTTTTAATGATTTTTAGAAAATCATTAAGCAAATCATGAAGAGAGGATTAATGCTTAGTTTAATAAATCTTACGTCAAGAATGCATCACGATGATCTAATGTTATCCAGCATAAACATGCAAGAATGCAAGAACGCAACCTAAAGATGCAAGAATGCAAGAACGCAACGTAAGCATCAAAGTTTAAAGTTTAATGCTAACAAGCATAATTTTCAATTCAATTGTTAGATCAAGATGAAATTTTACTAGAAATGTTCAGAGATATTTTTTTATAGTGGGTTAAGATTTCAAGTTAATCAAAATTCAAAAAAACCTCACAATATAGGTCAAAAAATAGTGTACGAGTTTTGTTATTTGTTGCCTGATCATAACTTATGAACTTTTTTATTGGAAAAAGATTCTTTTCCTAATGATCGAACGATATTCAACAATTTATTTTGAAGAGTTTTATAGTCATACAATGAGGATTAATGCGAACAACAACCTTACTTACTTGAAGAGGAAAAGCTACAATCTTAACCAATGAAGGCAATAAAGGGGCGACAATTTCATATTTGATTTCCCTAGCTTATATGAGATTTCTAAAGGGTAAAAAATTTTATACTAGCCTCTCAAGGATACAATTTCAAATATAAAACTATTTAAGTTAGTGTATTACATTATCTTAGGTTCTTTTATTCCTATATGTGCGACAACTTTGGTATAAGGGTCACACTTGTTTATAAACACTCCTTCGTAAGAACTATTTTTATGTGGAATGATTATTGTTATTTTTGTCGCAACCTTGTGTTTGTGTGTGTGGGGATACTCGTGTTTTTCAGGTCTTGAAAGAATTGAATATAATTTGATCAAAGAATATATATTTTCGTGGTATCTTTCTAATACTTATCGTTCATGATTCGCTAATCATTGGGTGGGGGTTTAAATTCCAATAGTTCTAATGCCACAGTTCAAGGTAATTATTGTGACACACTATTCTATCAAATTTGATTTTTTGCTTTCTAGGATTGCGTCAATCTTGCTTGTGGATTTATGGATCTTTTTATCCACGATGTTGCATCAATTGGTAATAGAGCTTAACTTTATAGATTAGGTTATATCCCCTTTTAATTATTTTGTTTAGGTTTTATTTTCATGTCAAATCTACTTGTTTGTATCCACCTTTGTTATAGTTAAGTTTGTTCTATTATATTTTGTTTTTTCTTTGTCTTTGTTATCCAATTAGTGTTTATTTTGATCTTGAAAAAAAAAAGCATTATTAATTCTATCTAGATTAGTCTACTTAAAATATAAAAAAAAAGGTGGAGAAAAATGACAAATTTAGAAGGGCTATTAGAATAAGTTATTTGTTAAAATTACAAAGTTAGTTCGTTGACTCTTAAAATCAGTCTCTTTCATTGCTATTTGGCTTGGTTTTGGGTTATTATAAGATTTTTCACCTTAAATCAATTTGGGTTCATTAATTGAGATTTAAAATTTAAAATTATGATATGTATTCTAAGGAAACATTAATACCAAGGGAGAGAGACAAACATATAAGGGTTATAGCTAAAGAACATAAAAGCCTATCTCATATTGATGTGAAACCCATGAACATAAAAATCCAGAAATCCACATCCAAGTAGATGATAAACTTGAAAAACCAAAAATCAAAGTTCGTGAGATAAACCTTGACATAAAGATAACCATGTACCTGAACACAAAAAATATTAAAAATTGAACTTGAAGGATGTGTGTTAATTGTCATGTCATCAACAATATTATGATAAAGTATATGTACCCAATTCTTAGACTTGATGATATTTTAGATGAATTGCATGAGTTTTGTATGTTTTCTAAGATTGATTTGAAAAGTGGTTATCATCAAATAAGAACGAAAGATGGAGATGAATGGAAAACTACCTTTAAAATAAAATATGATTTGTATGAGTAGTTAATTATGCCTTTTAGACTTACTAATGTATCTAGTATTTTTATGAGATTAATGAACCATGTTTTATGTTATTTTATAGGTAATTTTACTGTGGTTTATTTTGATGATTTTTTAATTTATAGTAAGAATTTAGAGGAGCATGTTAAACATTTAAAGAATGATTGGTTGTTTTGTGAAAAACAATTATATGCTAATCTAAAAAGGTGTGACTTTTGCGAGGAACATATTGTGATTCTTAGATATTATGTTAATGCAAAAGGTATTGAGATGAATGAGGAAAAGGTTATGTTATTCAAGAATGGTCTAAACCTAAGTCAATCATTAAGGTAAGAAGTTTCCATAGTTTGGCTAGTTTTTATAGAGGATTTGTTAAGGATTTCAATACTATAGTCACACCTTTAATTGAGATAGTTAAGAAATATATGGGTTTTAAATGAGGCAAAGAACAAGAGCATACTTTTAATTTATTAAAGAAAAAATTAATTTTGGCTCAATTATTATCATTGTATAATCTTACAAAAACTTTTTAGATTATATGTGATGCCTTAGGGATATGTATTGGAGTTGTTTTAATGCAAGAAAAAAGATCCATGGCTTATTTTTGTGACAATCTCATTGGTGCAAGATTGAAATATCCTATTTTTAATAAGGAGCTTTATGCTTTGATAAGAACTTCGGAGACTTGGCAATATTATTTGTGGCTTAAGGAGTTCATAATCCATATTGATCACGAGTCTTTAAAATATCTTAAGGGACAATGGAAGTTAAATTGTTGGGATGAGATCAAATCTCTTATGAGGAGGAGATTTGTGCCTAACTATTATTATAGAGAATCATATCAAATATTGCAGAGTTTGAGTCAAGGTACAAAGAGTGTTGATTGGTACTTTAAGGAAACGAAACTTGTTATAATTTGAGCTAATGTTGAGAAGGATAAAGAGGCTATTATGGCTAGATTTATTAATGGCCTTAATTGTGATATAGATCATATTATATGGAGTTAAAGGTATAGTGCACATGGCCATAAAAAAAGATAAACATCTTAAATAGAAGGGTACCATTCAGCAAAGCCAACCATTAGGCCTTTCAACACCTTGAAAACCCAATTGGAAGGTTAACATTGAAGGTGGTCCATCACAACCAAATAAGAAGCGTAAGGCTAAATATCATAGAGAGAAGAAAGACATTTTAATCATTGTTAAAAGTAATAATATTACTCCTACTTCTTGTAACTATGACATTAAGTACTTTTATTATTTGGGTTTTGGTCATGTTGCTTCATTGTATCCAAACAAAAGATTCATGGTTATAAAAGATAATAATGAAGTCAAGACCAATCGGGAGGATGAAAAGGAGAAGATGACACCATTGAAGGATGCTGATGATGTTTGTGTTAAATACCCGGTTAAGAGAGAGACACTTATGGTGAGGAAAGCATTGAATATGCATATCAAGGTGGATGATTTAGAAGGTCAGAAAAAGAATATATGCCACATAAGATGTCATGTTCAGAATAAAGATGTAACTTAATTATAGATGGTGGTAGTTTTACTAATGTAGCTAGTACTGAATTGATGGAAAATTTAAACTTGCACACTACCAAACATCTCATACCTTATAAATTATTGTGGCTGAATGATAGTGGTGAAGTGAAAGTGAATAAACATTTCATACTAGACATATGCCATATAAGATGTCATGCTCAGAATAAGGATGTAACTTAATTATATATGGTGGTAGTTTCACTAATGTAACTAGTGCTGAATTGATGGAAAATTTAAACTTGCACACTACCAAACATCTCATATCTTATAATTATTATGGTTGAATGACAGTGGTGAAGTGAAAGTGAATAAGCAGGATTTAGTTGTTTTTTCTATTGGTAAATATTGTGATAAGATGTTATATGATGTTGTGCCAATACAAGTTAGTCATTTGTTACTTGGTAAACCATGACAGTATGATATGAGAGTTATACATGATGGAGTGATAAATAGTATCCCTTTAAGATGAATGGAAGACCTCTAACTCTTGTATCTTTGACACCTAAGCAAATATTTGACGAGAAACTGAAATTAAAGAAGGAAAAGATGGTTGGAAATAAGAGCTTATATATTAAGGGGACCTTCTTTGATAACAATGTTCTTCTTGGTTTTAATGATGATGCTATTTTTTGGATTGGTTCTAATTTTTTGACCTTATAAAATGTTTTTCATGATATATATTTGATCTTAAATCTTTTTAAAGAATAGAAGGATGGTATAAACTAAGTCATGTCCGAATTTGGTCTTAAAATGTTTGCTGACTAGTTTTGCGATAGTGGACATATCTCTCAAACTGTACATAGGATTGAGTTGATATTATACAGTGAGATACTAGACACATGAAAATATATTGTGTTACATGTTCAGGTTAAATGACGTTCGGGAACATATTATTTTAAAAGGTTAAAATTACTAGACAAATCTTGTCAAATTTGTCAAACTAGACGTTCGTGTACTGTTTGGAACATATATGCAACTATAGGTGGAATTGTATTGTGATTCAAATTGGGATAGAAACTAGATATCTCAATATTTCCAACCATATATGATAGGCCCAATAATTTATCCAAATGAGAGAGAACAACATGTTTGAAGTAAAAACTGAAATTTGTCATGAATGTGCAAAAATTAGAGATTCGGGCTATATAGAGAAATTTTAACATAAAGACTTTGTTTTTATTATCTTAACCATTCTAAGATCTAAATCTTAGTATCACATTTGTTTTTTTGTATCTTTAATACCTGAGGGTATACTCTACTGTGTAGTTTTACACCCCTAAATATTAAAGTCTACAATTAAACCCTAACACTTTAAATATAAAATGAACAAAATGATTGGTGAAGGATTTTTTATATTTTGGTCAAACCCTAACGGATAATCATAAATTATTTACGATATTCATTTTTGTATTTTAAACATGAGAAAGATGCATTTTTAATTTTTTTTTATAAAAATATGCTTGGAAAAATTTTAGGATTTAGCCGTATGCACGAAAACAAAAAAAAATAAAGAGGAAATTAACTTATATATTTTTTTAAAAATTAATTTTTAATTTTAAAAAATATTTCTTTTTTGAAGAAAACCAAGTATTTTTAATGTCGAGTCAGTATCTTATAATGTAAATATACAGCCTGATATTATACAAAATTATTAGAAAAACATATGGGGGACCATAAATATTTTTATAATGCCATTTGAAAATTTTGAAGTTTTTTTAATTTTTTTTATATATTAGTATTATAATAATATTATTATTATAAAATATATTGGGTTAGGTCGAAACTAGTCCAATTTGACTCAGTCAAGTTGGGTCATCTGCGACCTAACAAGTATTTTTATAGGCTGGACCCAACCCAGACATATGGGTTGGGCTGAAACGAGTCGATCCCCCGAGCCACACGGTTGTTGGCTCGACCCAACAACCATGTTAATTAATTTGCCTTATGAATGCACAACAATTTCCCGTTCTGCATACAGCGACTGCTCTTATGTTAGGGGGGGAGTTTCACATGGAGTAGGAGGTCGTGGCTAGTGATCCTACTGGTGGTGCACGACGTAGCTGGAGGTGGTAAAACCAATGGCTAGTGGTGGATGTTGGAGGTGGCGCTAGTGGAAGAAAGGTCTATAATGGAAAGAACAAAAAATCTACAGTGGTTATTCCTTATATGGAGGTTGTCGGCTAGTGGTTGTGTTGACAGCTCATGGTGGAGTTGTTGCTATAGAAACAAGTGGCGAGGTGGTTGGTTGCTGTAAAGGTCAAGGTCGAGGTCGTGGTAGCAGAAGAGAAGAAAAACAATAATGGCATATAAACTAGGGGGAAGGCTAGTTTTTTTTCAAGTTTGATCTCAGAATTTTTGCTCCCTCAGGGCATGGAATCAACCCTTATTTATAAGGAGTGAAAGATGGACACTTTATCTCTTTTGGGGGCAAATCTTGGCTCTTGATTCGAACCGGAAGGATTCCAACCATTGGCTCAAAGCAGTTATCATAAACTGTCAAATTTGGCAATTAAAGGCTACTTGAGTTGGTCTCTTTGGGTTGGCACCACGACTATTGTGGTGTCAAACAGCCAGAAAAGATCATACCGGGGTGTAATCAAATGTCAGGTCATCATTTTTGTGCAAATTTCATCAAATTTGATGGAGGGATAGAACATTAAATGCCCCTAAAAAGTAGCCCCTAAGTAGTTTTTTCAGGCTAAAACAAAGAAAAAAATGAATAGTAACCAAAACAGAGTTGTTTTGGTAAAATTCAATTTAGTCATTTGATTTGTGATTTCTCTTAATTACACCCCTAATTGGCTTCAAACTTTCAATTTTGTGCAATTTTTCCTTCAATACCACCTCCGAATTCTAGTGTCTTTTTTTCAAATTAGCTATTGGTTTTGAATTTATGCAAATTGACTCTCAATTACCATTAAACTCTCAATTTCACCCCTGATTTCTATCAATTGAGTACTCATAGTTTGACACCTTTTACAAAATGGTCAAGTTACGAATTTCTTTAATATATTCCTTAATTGACCCCAATACTTTGATTTTCTTGCAATTTTACTCTTGATTTGAACCAATTAACTTGGTAAAAAATAAATTTGATCTTCTAAAATTCTAATCTTCTCAATTAAACCCAAATTGGGCTCACAAACATAATTTTTCACCAATTAAGCCTCTAATAAAATTAATTTGACTTTTTTAAAATATAATTATGTCCTTGTACCTAATTAAAATTTTTAATTGAATCCAAATTAATTCTTTAACATAATTAAAGTTTTAATTTGGCTCTCACTTATTAAAAATTAAATTATGTCCTTGGCCAATTAAAAATCAATATGATATTATTGTAATGAATTTTTTGAGTATTGGAACAAGTTTTTTTTACAATTTAGACCCACCATCGAAGAACTTTATCCCCCGAGAAAGCCCATATGATCCTTATAGCTTCATCACAAAGATTTCTAGCCAAAGGAAATACAAGCGGAATTGAACATGTCCCCTTTTATCAATGTAAGAATCAAGAAATAAAATAAATAAAAATGGGGTTGAGAAGAAAGAAAGGACTGAAAAAGAGATCATAGAAAAAAAAAAAAAACCCTGTAAAACTGTTCTTCAACCCGCTTTTCAACCGTTTCCTTTAACGATAAAACAAAAATCAAGACATTGTGTGAATGCGATGTGACTAAACCTAGCAGGCAGTCTTCTCTCTCTGCACAGCCAATAGCTCTCTCTCTTGGATTTGTTGCTTGAAGAAGATAGGTTTCCTTCCAAACCCTCGCTCCCTTTTTTTTTTACTTTTGCTTCTTTCACAATTCACCTTTTAATTAAAATTTTTGTTTTAGGGAGAGAAGGAGAAGAGGAAAGATCATCATTATCTTAGCCGCTAATTCTAAAAGGAGCTGTATTGATTGACAATTGATCCAATGGACACTGCAGCGAGTCAATCACCATCGTCTCCATCAATTATGTTTTATGATTTTCTTTATAAAATGCGAAACCCTGCTTCACTCAATCTTGTCAAGTCTATTAAAAGGTTTCTTTCTTCTTCTAATTTTCAAGTAATTTGATTGTGTTTAATACAATTGTATTGCTAGGGTTTATTATTTTTTAATTGAATTGTGATCGCCAATTCTGCCTTCTTTTATATATAAATCTTGCGAGATTATATATTTTTAATGGAATCAGAATTGATTTTTTTATTAGGCTTTATTGATTTTTGTATCTTGTCCGAATCGGATTTTGATGGTGTTCTCTTTCTTATAAAGCAATTTGTACCGAATTTATTTTTATTTTAAAAGTTGTTTTTGCAGTTAACATTTTTTATAGGAGGGTTTTTTTTGTAAGTTCTCGAGATGGTTATAGGTTTTAATGAAGGAGATTTAATCTGTTTCAGCTTCATTGTATCATTCCTATTTTCGTCTGCCAGCCCTGAAAACAATAGCAAAAAGGTACAAGAGTTTTTCTGGGCAATGGAAGCAGCTATCATTGAACATCCGTTACGGGCAGGTGCCCCTGATGATGAATTTGATTCCTCTATGAATCCCTTACAATTCCTATGCATATGTTTTACTTGGAATGGTATTTTAATTGTTTTAGTTCAAAGATACGATAGAAAACATGGTTTGGGACTTGGGAGAAAGGAAGTGGTAGGATATGGAATGCATAAATTTCCTTTGAAAGAAATAGAATTATTTGAACCAGAAGTGGATGGAAACTGGGAGGAAAAGGTACTTCCATGAGTTTTCCCTTGACTACTTTTTCCCTCCCTTCCTGAGTTCCATCTCTTATTTTGCGCCAAACAAGTGTTGATGAGAATAACACCCTTTCCTTCCCATATCTTTCTGTTGTTTGCCCTCCCAAGCTTCTACTGATTCAAGCATACGACTTTATTCTTTGGCAAACTTAGCTGTTTGAAGCACCCTTGCCATCTGCTAGTAAGTATGATGGATTGTGTACCCTGGCTGCTTGAAGCTCCAAGCCAAACTTAAGTTCATCAAGGTCATCATGGCTTGTAGCATCTGACTCTGACATTAGATGAAAACTTGATATGATTTCTACTAGCTTTTAGTGTATATAGATAGATATACCTATTATTTTATATCTCATATCTTCTACTTATGTATTGTGTTTTTAATGTATATGCATATTATAATGTAACAGTTCCCAAAGTATTGGAATGCTGTCTGTTATTTTACTTTTAAGTTTTTGCGTCTTCTGTAAATCTTTGTAGCTTTGTGCTGCGCTCCGCAGAATATGTTAACAGATTGTTTTATTTTGAATATCAAATGCATGCAATTTATTTTGCTTGTTGGTCATCTCTTGCATATATATAACACAGGGATTGGAGAAATATGTCATGAAAAAATTGTTCTCCTGAACATTTGCTACTTCTCCTGAGGATTTGGAGATTGACCAAGAGATCTCAGAGAAGATACACTTTTTGCAATCCTTTTTGCGGTCTGAGCATTTGGATATTCCTGCATTTCTTCAGAATGAAGCTTCATTGCTGGTATGCGTGCTAGCCTATTTTAACTGTTAGGATATGTTATCACATTCATATTGATGCAAAACTGCTGGATTTACTTCCATTAACTGTCAGTAATCTGATTCTTGGTGCACAGCACGATGCCATAAAGTAAGAAGCTTTTTGACTGATGATACTTCTGTGGCCCTGCTGCAGTTAGTTTTATATTGACCGCTTTTATATTCTTCTTTCTCAGCCTGACATGTTACTCTTGGGCTGAACTTTGCATTTTACTTGCTTCCATATAAACACATAAATTCAGCATTAATAGTTAATACATATTTTCTCACTACTCATTTCTTTAACAAAGCTATTCCTTTAACATCTAATGCGTTGATATTGTCTGTCCATGGGCTGAGACAGATTGCTGGAAATCTTGTTGTACTTGAATTTGCAGTGCAAAAAGTTCCTGATATCTCTTTACTTTAGTTTGTTATTGTGAAAAATGGAACAACCTTCGGAACCAAACTAGTTTTAAGACCTTATGTGTCAAATTCAACTTATCACTTCGCCTAAAACACTGTTAAGGATACTTTACCAGTAGCAAATGATATTTTAAGCTTCCATATCTTCTTCATTTCATCACCAGGGGGGTCTTCTCTGTGCCGAATGTTTTATCTTAAGTCTCACAGAAAGTCTACTTTGGATAATATTGTTACATTTGATGATTTTGTTTGTTTGGACAATATTGTTGCATTTAGTAAAGAGCAAATAAATCATGCTGAGAAATGAATAGCTATATGTGGCCTTGTTTAGTGGGAGAGATTAAAGAGTTTGTTGGCATTTCATTGATCTCACTGGACGCCTACAACTCTATTTTTTTTTTTTTTTACACCTAATAGATATTATTAAAAAAGAGAATATAACATGCAGGAGCAATGCCAACTTACTGTGTGGAAGTGATCTCATGAATGTGATGTTCAGATAGAGCTAAGATATGCAACTTCTGTGACTAGTCAAGAAGTTTTTGTTATTGCTGCTGTACTGGTAATTTTTTTTCTAAATAGTCCGGGCTGAATGTATTGTTTCGAGAAGTTTCTCTCCATCTTGGAAGTTTCAAAATTGTTAATTGGCATGAGTGCAAAGCCCACAGTTGAGTTCATAATGTAAATGTTTTGTTTTATGACTTTGATGTTTATCCCAATACATTTTTCCCTTCTTCCATCAGTGGTGATACATGCTCCTCTTAAATCATAACAATTTTGTTCCTTCTTTTCCCAGCTTGCAGAAAAGGAATTGCAGAAGATCAATGCTTTCGAAGATCCTCGGGAGAAGCTTCTCTGTATTATGAGTTGTTGCATGATCATCAACAATTTGCTGCTCAATTCATCAATGTGAGAAGATCAGGTAGTAGGAGGGCCTCATGACTTTCTTCCTGTTCTTATACATGTTACAATCAAGGCAAGATCTCCTTGGTAATAAGCAACTCTTTCTATTGTTGTTTGCCTGTTTTGGACTCTCGTTTCTGTGTTTTGATGTGTCAATAGAAAATTGGATAACTAAAAAGGATACTGCAATCATTGTTTGGCGTTCTATTTTTTTCCACTTCTTAATTGTCTTTTTTTGTGACATTAGCCCATGCTTCCATACCAGAGAATATGACCATAATTGGTAATAATTTATTAATTCACATAAAGATACATGGTTGAATATCTTTTCTAGCCTACGTTGATACGCTAATCTGATCAATTTACATAGAGTTGATTAAACATTTTTTCCAGAAATTATAAAAGATTTTCAAATTACCCTTATTGTTTTAAAATTCATAAATATTTTTTTAATGACAATATGTAGGTCTGTTATAGCATCGTCAGATCATGATTTGGTTAAAACTAACAATAATAATAAGATAGGTCATGGTGTATCCATACAAGGAACACACAGAAATAGCTATTATATGATGAAAATAAAACAAAGAAAAATGAATTTAAATAAATTACATGGTAAATTTTATGGGTGGAGCTGTAAACCTCCGAATAAAATCTGAAGATATGAGATTCAGCTACCTTAAAATTCAGAATCTTTGTCTGCATGTTGCTGTTTGTTAAAGAATAAGTAAAATTAACAATTTTCAATTGAACTACCACCTACAGTCATGAGGGTATTTCTTTTTCCAAAGAACTTTTAATTGGTTCCAAATTTTTGAAAAGAATGTATGACCTCAAACTATTGGTGAATAAATATATTATGAAATTGTGATTTTTGCAGAATTGGTTATATTTTGTTTGTATATATGTTTTTAATTTAAATACTTGTAGAAAAATACTACTTTTTTATGGTGGCATATCTTATATTGATGGATGGACAGAAATTTCTAGCTTATATACTGACATCCATGAGTTTAATGCATAAATCTGCAATAATTCTCTGATTCATGATCAGCATTCATATTCTTGCATTGTCATGGGTTCAATTTCTTCAACACTAGCGATAAAACTAATGTGGTGCTTGCTGGTTCCAAGATTGTTTTGTAGTTATAAAACAGAACAGCGTAAAGGAAATTAAAAGTATCAAGACTTTTAGGCATAGTTTAAAGCATCATCCTGTATTTTTTGCTATGAAATGTCTGCCAAAGGCCCCGGCATTTACATAAGATGTCAAATAGGCCATTTTTCTATCAGGATAAACTATTGTTGGAAAGTAATAACTTGAATTATTCTCGTAGTTCCTGAAATGCAATGAAGCATTTTGAATACATTATTTCTCAATTAGCCTCCTGTTTCAACATGTGCACTTAAGATTCCAGTTAAATTAATGCCCTTAGTTGACATAAGGGGGGTTTATTCGGAAAAATCGTGGTGGGAAAATGTGTCATCTAAGGAGCTGGTGTTAATTTGTAAAAATTATCCAGTTAGTGTCCCACTATTGTAGAGCCCAAGATTCTGGAATTAACTAGCTTCGATAGGTGTTAAATAGTTTGTATATCAAATTCCTGAAGCATTCTGCGTCATTGAGCATGAATGCACACTGTATTAGTTCTTTTTGCTGGTTGAGTCCGAAAGAGCTTCAAATATATAATTGCTTTGCAACTGATGCTCTCTCATTAACAATAGATGATGTCATTTTGATTTCTGTGAGGCCTTGAGGGACTATGAGGTGATTGTGCAGTTTTAAACCAAGTACCTGGTGAATTTTAATGTGCCCGTCTGATCAAGTGGTGGACTTTTCTGCATGCAAATCTCTATATCTTCTCTTCTCTCTCTTTCCTCTCACTTTTCTTTTTTCAAAATGTTGGCTTTGCTTTGTTGTCCAATTCTGTGGTGAGGGTATGCTCAAATGGAAATATATGCAAGTATCTTGTTAACTGTGTTCTTGAATCAGCTTATTATTTCATATTATTTCACAAATCTTGTTTCAGCCAAGTCCTTTATTGTCGAGTTAAATGCCAAATCTCTCTCTTTGGATGCAATTGAATTTGAAGAGAGTGTGCGAGCAGCTAGGTTGGACAGCAAGGTATCACAAGTACAAGCTTTACGAGCACAGACAGGTCATGGTCCCCCAACAAGAATGCGTTGCATGGAAACAAATATAGATGGTGAGATTACGAACTGCCAAAACATGTGTAGACTTTTTAGTCAATCGTACTAACTTTCCAACTGGCATTGGTTTTGACTTGTTAGTTCAGTACTTGCTAATTTCCTATTTTTCATGCGTTGAGGTCCTCTTGTTTGGGGGACTGATGCAACTTTCTATCTGATTTGATCTGATTCATCTTTACTGCACCAGGCAGATCAAATTATCCATACATGGAAGCTGATCCTGGTGAATTGACAGTTGAAGATGTGGAAAGATTTCTGAGTCTGTACAAAGATGTAGTTACGAAGTACACTCACCTCTGCAGGGCCGTTTGGCATCCCTCTGCAACCAGAACAGAACCATCTCATCATGAGATGAAATTTTATTCCAACTTGAGGGACAACTGCAAATGATCCAAGAGGAGAATGAGGTGCACAAATTTGTAAGTGAAATCTTTTCCAGTTAATAGTAATGTGTTTTAATACCCTTAATCTCCAATGCTTTTGATATATATACATATAGCCATCAATGCTTCAATTGCAAAAAGAAATAACTTCTTTCACATCTTTTTTTTTTCCTTTAGATAATCCTTGTATAAAGGTCAAAATACAAAAGACTAAGGAACTACATTTGTCAAAAGAGAGAAATCCTAAATAGGCTTTCCAAGAAAACCCCATAAAAAGATACTCGGGACATGGGATTTACAAGTAATATGTACACCTTAAGGTACGATAAATGTCATAGGTAGTCCAGATCTGACAATGACACCATCGGTTCCAGCCCCATCCCTGCTTGTAGATGTTTTGGATTGAAAAATTCTTTTAGATGCCTCTCAGATTTATTGAGGTATGAGTTGATACATCTCATGCACTCAAACTTTTCAGGAATTTCATCACTATTGTCAATCCCAGCGCACCTAGTATGCTGCCAAACACCGCAGGTATCACAAGCTAACATCCTCTCACCATCATCATCCTTAGCTCCACACATGCAATCCACTATCCAATTCTCCTGTCCCTTCTCCATTCGGAAATGGCTAAGTGCATATTTTGATGGGCATGTCCCTTTAATTCGGACAGTTCCACTTTGTCCAACCAGAAACTTAATAGTAATGGAATCCTCAAGAGGCCCATAGTCTACCAATTCACGAGCTTCGAATCTCTTAAGCATGGCATATACTTGTTGAAAAGCTTTGGTGGCTTCAGTTTTTAGGTCAGCAAAAGTGGCATTTGAAGGCAGGACCATTAACTCTGGCGGTATAGTTGGGTCTTCTTTTAGATGCTCTGAAAACTCTACATAGCACCAAAGCTGAATGGCAAAAGGGTTATCAACCATCCGCTTATCTGGTCTACAGTAGTCCTTCATGAATTGTTTACAGTCGAGAAGCTTGGTTGCTGAGTCAATCACATCTTCCCTAGTCACTAGAGGTCTATAGTTTACCATTGTTTCGGGGTGAACCAGGGAATCAAATAAAAATTTCAGATCACCTATGATATGATCTTTTGATGGCTGATTTGAGTCAAGCCCATTTCCATTGTGTTTGAAACTCGGTGGTTCTAGCCTGTTACATTAGAGAGATGACAGATTGAGTAATGTATTTAGCAAATTGGGAGTGAAAAACAACTGAAACAGTTTGGTGTTAGCATTAACTACCTGAATTCAATATCAAAGGAATTAGGATTGCATCGTGCCCAAACCACTGTGCCACTAGCCGCCAACTTCCCTCCCAAGTGTTTAAGGCAGTAATCAAGAAGCTCTGGAGATGCTGTTTTACACATGACACCTTTAAGAGAATGCCTTGTAACCCAATTGGTCTTGCCAGATGCCGCAGCCAGGACCCTGATCATTGCTTGTTGTACACGTTCTACATCATCCCTTGTCCACGCACACAATATATTTGCAGCAGGTTTTAAGTTCTTGAGTGTTGCCTTGGATGCTAATGACTCATTGCTTGCATGGATCAGACTAGACAAAAAGGAGAAAAGGTCCTTTATAGTAACAAGCTCCGAGTCTGACAATGATCGGTAAAATGAAATGAGAGCTTGTAGCCTAGTTTGTGGTCCTCGCCCCCGGAATAATAGGGGGGCTAAGAGCACACTTGATATGCTTTCCACTGCTTTCTTGTAAGCATCCAATGTTATTGCAAAGCTTCCACATCCAAATTCATAACCCCAACCACCATACCATGAATGACCCTTGGTGATTGCATTGAGCAATCGGTACTCCATCCCATATTTTCTTGACACATCCATGACAGATACCTTCCTATACAGCAAATGAAGTTAACACACAGTCAGACGCTTCCAATCATAACCAGAAGTGAAAAATCTCATCTAAAATTTGTTTGTCCTGCCACCACTAGAGACCTCAAGTGCTCTGTTAATTAACCATGTTATTTATTTGTTAAACCTAAACTCTTTGCTGATTGTTTAGCTAATTATGTATGTTACTAACAGGTCAGTGGTGCACCAAATGAAGTTGACGCGGTTGGTGATTTTCACTTGAAAACTTCTGGAAAGCACAAGCATAATCAACTTTGTATGCTATTGGTAAGGTTTTCAGAAATGGACAATTTACAAGCTACTACAGACAATACAACTTTCAGTTCTGATTCATTAAACCAATGAAAGTTGAGAAAAATACTTTAAATATCAAAAGCAATAGTTCAGTATCAAATTTATTGCGCCATTTAGCTGTAAAGCAAGACTTGCATGGATGGCAGTGCAGTGTTTGCAAGTTCAAGGTGCGTACCCTTGGCTATATTCATTGTTGGATTCCTGAACCACCATCTCTTTTCAAAAATAGGCATAATATATGTTTTTTTTTTTAACTTTTAATTTTTTTTTTAGTTTGTAAAGCTATATACAGGCTCGCATTAACTACTTAGCTACTCTTTTCCCCAGCCAATATTAAGCTTCAATAAAGTTCATGATTGAGCGGAGACTGAGGCGACAAAAAGTGCTCATACGGTAGCAGCAAAGCAAAATACAGAAATCATTGAATTATATAGATCAACAAGAGTACAAACCTTACTGCCAAAGTCTCGCACAGCCTATCCCAAAAGTTCATGATATCAGAACCAGTCAAAACACTGGAACCACCTTCCCTTCCATTAACCAAAAGTAGGTGGCCAAATCCATTGGAGTGAACAACCCCGTGAAGTAGATGAGTGTTATCTTCGAACTGAGAATACACCCAATCTTCAATATCATCTGTGGTAATCACGGTGTCACACCCCTTGCACCTACACCCACCACAAAAACAGCTTCAATCTCAAGATCACAATAAAGAGATTAGGCAACCCAGTAGTGAGTTTTACCTGGATTCTGATGATATGTGCGACCACCGATTGCCGCATCTGTTGCATGATCTCTGATATCCATCAGCGGGGCTGCTGGTGTTAGCTCTTATGATAAAATGGTACCGTTTCTTGCACACGGGATGTCCACCCCAGCCTTTGGAAAAATAAAAGATAAACAAATAAGAATTTATCATGCTTAAGGATACTTAAAGCCGTCTGCTTTATTTATTTAATCATTTTTTAGAATCCAAACTTTCAAATACTAGTTCACATTATTATTATCCACAATGTAAAATCTGAGTCAGCATGGGGTTCATTCTTTTATTTCATTATAAATTATATGTGACGTCATTGCTGACTCGGGTGGGTGGTGAGCCGACTCACCAACGACTCGGCACTGGTTGCAATACACGGATCTAGATGATCTGGTAACGTCCTCCTCGACAATATCGAGAGCCAGAACGACCGATGAGATATCCGGACCGTCGAGCACCAGATCTCCTATGCGAAACAAGATCTGCCACGTCAACAAGGAGGGAAACAGTGAAGGGGGGAAGGTGACCCGCGCGTGACGTGACAAAAACGCCTTGATGTTGTCCCTGAAGGGAACAGCGGGGGAGACGGAGTCGTCGGCAGACGGAAAAGAGAGGATGTCGTAGAGATTTGCAGTAACCCTGTTATTTCTCCTGGCTCGCTTCATCGGCCTGTCGCTCACTACCGTTGTTCTGGGCTAGTAAGTACGGCTGCGTTTCGCTTCAAATCCGTTCGATGTGTCTGCTTTTTCTTCTGTTTTGTGTGTTCAAAGTGAAATGAATAGATGGTACAGAGAGAGGGGTTTAAGAGTGTGTGTGGGGGGAGGAGGAGGAGGAGTGAGGGTTTATGATTTTCGGCTTTGTTTGGTATTCGTGTGGGGAAAAAAATAAAGAGGTGGAGGCGGGATGAGAGAGATCTGTTTCGTGTTTTAACTCGTGGTGGTGGTGGTGGGTCCCACCGGAAAAGACGGGTCTTTTGGCTGTTCTGCTTTCCTTCTTTTTCTTTTCTCTTTTCGTATGGCGGTTCGAGGATTTTTTTTTTATTTTATTTTATTCAGATCTCATCTCTTTATTATTTAATTTGCAAATATCAAATTTTTCTTTTTTTAAGAACAGTATATTCTCATAAATAAATAAAAATAAATATTCGACAAGAGTTATCTTATAGGTTATTGAAAGCACAGAATTATCAAAATATTCATTTCTTTTTAGCCAACTGATTTTATTATTATCAGATTAGGGGTTTATTTAAGTAGATAGATATTGTGTGGAATCCACCCATACCTAATGGTGGTCTTATTTTATTTACTTGAAGAAGTCCCTGAAAAAGAGAGTGAATTTGTTGCCTTTTCCTACTGTATATGTACACAAAAGCCAAGCCATTTTGGATTTACTTTCTTTGTTTTGCCTTCTTTTTATCCATGTGCGCATTTCATTTAAAGGCTACATTACCTTCACAACTCAAAGAAGTGGCCTTTTTATGGTCCTTTCCACTCCCTCTCTTTTTCTTCTTTTCGTTTTCTTTTCTTTTTTCTAATTCTATCCTTCACTCTTTTTATCTAATTTTATGAGATAAAGTTTTTAATTCAATTAGAAAAACAAAATTGAGAGTGAGAGAACCAAAATATAAAACACCGAAGATTCTTGGCCAATCTCAAGATTTTTAGAATTTTTATTTTGATTTAAAAGTTCACTTCGTTTATTTTTCAGTCTTTTAGACGAAGGAAAGAAAAATAATGCAAGAGAAAGCTAGAAAGATAATAAACAATCACAGAAGACAGATTTTTTATAAGCGAAAAGTGTTGCAGATATTAACCTTAAATTCACAACTTTATTCTTTAAAAATAAGTTCAACAATGTTTGCCTCTCAAAAAGGTTTACAAGTTCTTTAAATAAGATAGAAAGCCTACCTCAAGAAGCAAAATTAGAATATGAAAGCATAAAGAAAAATTACATAATATTCGAAACAAAACAATAATATCTGAAGTGAGGTAAAGTTGTAAAACAAAACAATAACATGATTTTTTAAGTCTAATTTCAAGATGTCCAAATGGCACATGATCGATGAAGTTAGCTCTTTATGGAATTGGGCCTCGAGAACCTTCTATAAAAATTTGAATCTAATCTAATAGTCGATCTTCTGTTATGGTCTTTTTTTTAACCACTACTTTGGCTTAGCACGACTAAGCCTTCTCTTGGACCTAGATTTGTCTCACTAGTTTATGAAAGATCCTCATTTGAAGGCTCAATTCTTTTAGTTTCCACAAGCTCGATCACATCAAAAAAGAAACTTGTTGGAAAACAAAGGAGGATAGAGAGTTATCATTTGGTCAGAATTCGACCACCAAAAAGAAAGATATTTGTGTTAATGGATTTCTCTTCTCAAAAGAAATTCATTGGAGGTGATTTTTTCTCTAAACATGGCGGGGAAGTTAGATCGATTTTTGGTTTTGATTTTATGGATTCAATTGATTTTATTTTTATTTTTTTTTGCGAGTGATTTTGTGGTGTTTTGGAGTTGTTTGGTTGTTTATAGGTTTCTATAGTGTTTTTGGGTGAAAATTGATTGAAAAATAAATGTTAGGGCAAAACCTTCTTAATTTTTCAAGCATCACAATGGCATGCAAATTATGGGCTTGCCACCATAAATGACTTGTCGCCTGCTTAATAAAGAGAGAGAGAGAGAGAGAGAAAGAGAGTGGATGATGTGTTATCTACCCCTTTAGTTAAAAAAAGAAAAAGAAAAAGAAAAAGAAAAGGCCTAGGCACGTGAGCTTGGCTTTGCATGAATATGATTGAGGCTCATATCTCTTAATAGGGCGAGTGCTTAGTCATTCAAGCCCAAACATTTGGCTTCTTTTCTTTTGCTCATTTTTATGTTTTTGAGATTTTTTTCCTTTTTTTCCAAAGATTTGAAATAAATATTTTTTATATATTTAAAAAATATATTTTTAATATATTTAAAAAATATATTTTTTAATAATAATGTGATATGTTTTAAAATAAAATTATCAAGTGATTTTTTTAAGTATTTCAAGCTTTTTCTTCTTATGTTTGATTTTTTGACTTTTGTCTTAAATTTCTTATTACTGCAAGATTACATTGAAAATCCTTTCCTTTGGTCTCCATTAAAGGATGGTAGCTTGAGAAATCAATGTTACATGAGAAAATAATTTATATCAGATCTTATAATCAAAATTAATGTCAATAAAAAAGGATGAAAAGAACAAGTTCTTCAAAGCAAAAAGGTTTCCTTGGATTTCTTCCACCGAATAAAATTGACAAAATTTAATAAAAAATAGCTTACTTCATAATACTACCATCATTATCTTCTTCAAATTACTAGATATGACCTTATGTGGCTAAAATAGATAGTGACTGAGAAGGTAGATATCATATAACTAGTAATAGCAGGACTATTACTACTAGTGGTAGTAGTAGTGATGTTAGACTTGAGATCGCAAAAGATGAGCTTCTTGTAGCAACAATTGTGGCCATGTTTCCTTTGCGGCCTCAGAAAACATACCCCTTTTATACTTGTTAATGAATAATGCAAGGGAAGCTCAGCAGCTACTATTAGTCCCAAGATGCCTATTTCTTCCTTAATCCCTTCTTTTAGGGTAATAAAGTCAAATGAAAATGATTGCTACTTCCGGGCTATAACTATTATAATAAAAGAGAGTATAGCCATTTGTTATTAGCCAATGAGTAATTTAACCAAAAAAATAAAAAATGATCTTCATCATGCTTACCGATATGAAATTCTTGCAGGTTGTTATTCTTTTATATTTGTCATTCATAAAGTTAGTTTCTTTCTTTCTTTCGTTCGTTTCTTTTTTTCTATTAATTTTCTTAGACCTTTTAGGTTGGTTTTTTTGTTAAGACCTCTTCTTAGTCTTAACTACTTATTTAAGAATATAATTTTATTGCTCTTTCTTCACATCATGTGGCAATCTTGCAATCTTCTTTTTAGCCCACGTGCAACTTCTACCTCTCCCTTCTCATCACAAATCATGTGTTGTAACAATTTTTTCTCCTTGCCTACTAAGCTCATCTCATCTAGATCCTCTCATATAGCATCTTCCTCGAATAAATTTGACCAATGCGCCAAACCCATTGTAGCAATCTTATTGCTTTTCTTCATCAATATCCTGTCTAAGATTGCTACTGGAGTCACCTTGGCTTTTCCATACTCATCCACTACTGGCAACTTAGAATATAGTACTGAATTATCTCCAACCTTTCTCGTAAATAATGGATGAATTAAAACATCATCCAGAAGCTATACTTTATTGGCCATAATACCAACCTTTTGATTCACCTTATAATGGCCATAAAATCTAGGATTAAGCTTAAAATCATTTCTTAGAACTACTCTTATCTATCTTTAAGGTTATAATTTCAGGTAGACTATATCACCAACCTTATATACACTTTTAATCCTTCATTTGTCAGCTATATGTTTCATCTTGTGCCTTGCTAACTTTAATTTATTTCAAAAAGTATGATCCATGTTCACCCTTACCAACAATAAGTCTTTCATAAAAGCTATTAGTGAAACTTCTTGTGTTATTATCTCTATATTAGAAGGAGAATAATCATATAATGCCTAGAAGGGACACATTTTGATGGTTGAATTGTAGCTTGTGTTACACCACCACTAAGCTAATAACAACCATGAATGCCACCTTTAAGAATTATATGTTGTCATGCATCATATGTTTCAAGGCGTTGATTCACTTTTTTAATTTGCATATATTTTTTAGGATGGTAAGTAGAACTCATGACAAATTTAACCCTAAGCCTTTTAAATAGTTATTTCCATAACACATTTATAATTATCATGTCCCTGTCAGTCACAATTGAAGCTGGTAATCCATGAGATTTGTATAAGTGATCTAAGAATACTATAACAACACCTTAAGCTGAAAAATGATGAATTAAAGCAATGAAATAAGCATAATTTATGAATCTATCTACTACCACCATAATCATGTCTTTGCCTTTAAATTTTGGTAGAGATTCAATGAAGTCTATAGTGATATTTTTTTCAAATGCTCTCTAATAATGAGAGAGGTTGTAATAAGCCTATATATGTCATCTTTTCCAGTTTCTCCATTTTACAAACATCATATTCTTCCACCTTCTGCTTAACCAATTATTTTATAGTTAGCCAATAAAACAATTCATTTAACCTCTTAAAGGATTTTTAAACTCCTAAATGTCTTTCAATATAAGAATCGTAGGTAGCACTAACTAATCTATTCCTCAACTCTATAATTTTTGAACTCCTAAAATGTCTTTCAATATAAGAATCATAGGTCACACCAACCAATCTATTCCTTAACTCCACATCACTTGCAATGATAATATTGCTCTTATACCTCAATATTCCATTAGCAAAAGCAAATTATGGTTAACTATTAGCATCAACTAGTTTCTCAGCCACAACATTCAACTTAGGATCATGCTTAAAGGATTTGAGGATTTCCTTGTACCATGTTGCAACTACTGTTATTAAGGCAGGAATACTATTATCATGACCCAAATTTCAGATCCATGACTGACAATGGAGGAGTAGTGTCACAGGAACACCTCACCTATATTAAACCTTAGAACATTCATATCATAAAACAAATATATATAAAATTGATGTGGCATTTTGTAGTGTTTCAAAAATTCCTCAAAACCAATAAAACAATTCATAATTCAAAATACTTATTACATTTAATAAAGTTCAATCTTTGAAATAAAAATCTAAACTTGAATGAAAACAGTGTAATAATGAAATGTCTAAAACATCGAATCACAAAGAATAAGAAAGCCTCTCAAAAGCAAGCAAGACATACCAATAAACAAAATAGTAGGAACTCTTAATCAAATGTCAATCTGCTAACTAAAGCTAAAAACCTAAAATAATATTAAAATGGAAGGGTAAGTTTAACCAACTCGATGGGGGAATAATATTTAATATACATTTTAACTATTTATAAGTATAAGGATTGTAATACACACACACACACACACACACACACACATGTACATTAAGCATAATAACATATGATAATGGAATACATAGCAAAGATCAAACAAAGCCATTAGCTTAGATAACAGCTGAAACCCCAAGGTTTTGATAACAGACTAGGTTTACAGCCTCAATCATTATGGGAGGATCAATCGTCGTAGACTGGTGCCTCTCTTACCAACTAGTTATACAAAATATTATGTGCACATACATTAACTACTCTTCGTTAGCATGGAGTTATTTACAAGTATATCAATATCAAGATATAATAGGTACTCGTATAATTATCAGAGCAAATGAATGTCATATCGAATAGAATTTAACTCAACAGAATGCGAGTGCAAAATCATGAATGGATAAGTACTTAGAAAATAAAGCAACGTATATGGATATTCAAGAATTTATCAATTGTACTTATCATATAATCAACATACATATAATATTTATATTATATGTATATTAAAGATTATCTCACTCGCTCGAAAAATAGAGTAAAAGACAAACAAATACAAAACTGAAGATTATTGAGGATCATTAGTAGGACTGTTAGTAGAACCTATAACAGATACGAAAAAAACACTAAAAAATGACTAGAAGAAAATCATATAAGAGATTGAAATTCTAAGCTTAAAGACCAAAACATAATTATAAAGTCAAATTGATTCACCCAATTAATCCTGAACATACCCCCAAATTGATTGAACCTAACAGACTCGATTAACCCCTACTGCTGGGTCAATTGATCAACCAAAATGAACAATCATTCGACCACCACCACAAGCCAACCGGTCGGCCAACAACATCGAGCTAATCGGTCAGTCGGTTCAGACCAACCGGTCGATTAGGATTTCCAGAATTTTGATATGTCAATTTTCAAGTTCGTATATCTCAAAAACAATCGATATGTTCTTCAAGACCCGTAATTCCAGACATTTAATTAGTTTGTTTAAGCCAACTAACACCCTAAAACATTAATTCAATCTCTTAAATTGTTCGATCACCAATTCATAATAAAAATCCTAAACTCTTCTTTAATCATTCAACCATCAAATCCCTAATCAAAAAATAAAAAAGAGGGAGATTCTTACTTGTTTCTTTAACCCTTATTAAAACCAAAATTTAAGCTTGAAATTGAATTCCTTGGTATTTCGGGGAAAATTCATGATAGAGGAAAAGAAAATAGGAGAATGGTAAATCAATTATGTGGCTAAATTATCATTAAATACATAGGTTAGGTTAGGTTCTTGGGTTTGGATCTAGTGGCCAAAACATAGGTCTTACAATTACCATGTTCCTTTTTATTTGCTTCTTCACAAGTTGTTGAATTTTTATACAAATCAACCTTTTTAGACAAAAAATCTGCAACCGAATTCTCTCTTCCCCTTCTATACTGTATGATATATTTTGATCCCAATAATTTTGTCAAAAATTTCCTTTACATTGAAATGTGTATTTTTTGTTCCAATAAATATTTTGAACTTTCATGGTCAGTCTTTATGATAAACTGATCATGTTCTAAATAATGTTTCCACCAGTCAACTATCATTAAGATGGTCATATATTCTTTCTTATAAATAGATAACTCTATTTGTCAAGGGCCTAAAGCCTTACTGAAAAAAGCTACAGGTCTTCCATTTTGACTCAATATTGCCCCTAATCTAATACCACGAGCATCGTTTCAAGCACAAACATCTTGTGAAAATCTAGTAAAGCCAATATTGGAGCTTCACACAAGGCCTTTTTAAGTTTATCAAATGTTTCTTAGGCCATCTCATTCCATTTGAAGTTGTTTATCTTCAACAAATTAGTAAGTGATTTACTAGTGCCAAAACTTTTAATGTTTTTTTGTAATAGCCAGATAATCCAAGGAAACTTCTTAACTCTTTAACGGATGTGAAATAAAACAATTCTTCATATCTTCAGTCTTTTTAGGATCAGTTGCAACACCTTTTGTAGAAACAATATGTCTTAGATTCTTTATTTTCTCCTTATAAAATGAACATTTAGACTACTTTGCAAATATATGAATGTTCATTAGTGTTTCCAAAATAGTTCTCATGTGCAATTCTATTGTGTAGCTATATATCAAGATGTCATCGAAAAACATTAACACAAATCTCTCCAAATAAGGTTTTCAACACACTATTCATTAAAGCTTGAAAAGTAGTTGAGGTATTAGTTAAGTTAAAAGGAATTACCTTGAACTCATAATACCTATGAAGAATTTTAAATGTTGTTTTCTCTATGTCTTCTGCATATATCCTTACTTGATAATATCCTAATCTCAAGTCTAGTTTTGAAAAGTATTTGGATCCATTGAGCTCATTTAACAATTCATTTTTTAGAGGTATTGAAAATTTATTCTTAATGATAAGGCCTATAATCCATATAGAATCTCCATATATTATCTTTTTTCTTAACCAAGAGGATTAGAGATGTAAAGGGGGCGAAACTGTATTAGATAACCTCATTTGACATTATCTTTTTCACCTATTTTTTTATTTCTTTTTTATTAATCAAATAACTTCTATAGAGCCTAATATTTACTAGTTTGGCCCCTAGAATAAGAAGGATTTATGATCTAGCTTTCTTATTGGTGGTATACTCCTTAATTTAGCAAATATAAATTGGAATTCCTCCAATAATGATTTAAATTTTGTATTTTCAATGTTCTTGTTTGATTCCTCTAAGATTGATAGAAAAAAATAACTTACCAATAGAAAATAACTAACTAACAAAGCCATATATGGCTTCCTTCAAGTTCTTACGGATTTTTAGTGTAGCCATCATTTGTAATTTGACATCATCGATCAATTCTTTCAACTCAATTATCATCCCTTATTTTTTAAAGGAAATCTTCATCTTGATAAAATCAAACATGACAGGAGAATATCTTATTAACTAGTATTCCCAAGATCATTTCATACTCTCTAATTTTAGCAACCTCATGTCAACCTGAAACTGATATCCTTCTATGAACCACGAGAGTTTTGGATATAAGCATTGCATTTCATTATACTCTTTTTTGTTGTTATTATAGCTAATATAGTAGTTCTTTTTAAAACTACCTTAACTTCTTTAACAACTTTCTTGTTAATGAAGATGTAAGTACTTCCACTATCAATTAAGATCACTAGATTCCTTTCAAGATAACTTTCTTTGATCTTGATAGTATTATGAACATAGCTCTCTACCAATGCATTTAGAGATAAGTTATATTCTTCAATATCTTCAACATCAATCTCATTATTGCCTTCTTACATAGCTTCCACAAATTCTTCCGCATCTTCATCATTTCCCTTCATTAGATGTACCCTTATAGCTGCTTAAATGACCAAGACTATTCTTTTCACCATACTTATAGCATTGTCTAAGGCGTCTTCTCTACTCATGCAAAGATTCAAAAGGTTGTCGTAATCCTTGAATTGTATCATTCTTGACTTGGTTATAAAGCCTTTAAGGTTGAGTGTTCGTCCATCTATTCATGCCAACAAGAACAGTTGATTTTGTGGCAATTGTGCTTTTTTTTACCATAACAAGATTTGATTCTTCTTGCAATTTGTTTTGTTCAAAAGCCTACATTAAAGTAATAGGCTTCGAGATCTTCAACATTGGCTTCACATCTTTTTTAAGTCCACTAATGAAACTAAAAATATAGTAAAATTCTGGTAGAGTAGGATTTTTGGTTTTCATTAGAAATTTAAGTTCTTAAAACTTCTCTATGTATTCTTCCATCCTTTTCTTTTATATCAACTTATTGAATTCTTCTAACACATTTTCTTTACCACCCAATCTCATACAAATTCCCTTCATAAAGTCATCCTAATGTGCCACATCCTTATTACTATGAATGTACCCTTCAAACCATACCTTAACTTTTCCTTCTAAATATATGGAAGCTATTTCAACCCATTGACAAATTAGGGTGAGATGTAGCTTGAGATATTTCAAGCACTTCCTTATCTAACCCCATGGATTCTCTCTATAAAAGGTTGATATAACTTCATTCTCAGTAAAGCCACATTATATCCCAACTTTCGACCTTCATAAGAATTCACCTCCTTCATTCTTGTATGAACTTTTGGATGTGATAGGATCCCGTCGGATATTGAATTGTTCCTCACACAAGGGAATGGAGTGTTTCTTCCTTCCTTCTCAACTTCTTGATTGTTCATTATGGTTTGCAAGGTAGCCACTATCGCGGGGGCGCGAGTGTCACGACGTCATCTGGCGACGGCGGAGGCTCTTTGTCATGCCTCTTGTGTGAGGTGTTGTGTGTTGAAAAGGGTTTTGGATTTAATCATAAAATTATGATTAATGTTTAGGAGTCGCCACCTAGTATTATGGTCACTAGGAACCTATGGTCTGCGAGAGTCTGAGTAAGGGACTGGTTGTGTAAGGGGAAGACGCATCACCCTCAGTGCATCCTACATAAGGTAAGCTGCATTATTGTTTGATTGTTTTTTCTAAGTCGGGTTTCTATTCGTTGGTCTTTTCTAAGGTTCAAGGCAGATCTCTCTTCATGAGAGAGTCTCTACCTTATCGGCTTAAATCCTAACCCTTCTAAAGTCTGAATTTTAGCATCGCATTTATTTAAACCTTGTATCTTTAATACTTGAGGGTGTACTTTATCGTGTAATTTTACACCCCACAAATATTAAAGTCTACATCTGGATCCTAAAAAATTTCAAAAAAGATTTTTGACATGTTGGCCAAATCCTAATGGATAATCATAAACTAGTTACGATATCTATTTTTTGGATTTTTTAAAAAACATAAAAGAAAATACAATTTTTTGTTTTTTTTATGAAAAATATGATTGGAAAAATTTTAGGATTTGGTCGTATGCATAAAAATAAAATATTTTTTTAAAAAAAATGAAATTGATTTAAAAGTTTTTTAACCTTTTTTTTAATGTTTTGACATTTTTTTGGAATATTTCAGAGAAAACCGGGTATTTTAATACCGGATTTGTATTTTACAGTGTAAATATACAACCCGATATTATGCAAAATTGGTAGAAAAATATTTGAGAAAATCACAATTTTTTCAAAGGATTTTTGAAAAAAAAAATTAGATTTTTTTTGTTTTTTTTAAGAAATATATAATATTATATTATATATATTAATTAATTATTATTAAAAACATGTGGGCCGGGCCGGCCCAGATAACTAGGCCAGGCATAAACACAGAAAAAAGTGGGCCGATATTGGCCCAAAATGGTTGGGCCGATCTCGGCCTAGAATATTTTCTTTTTCTTTTTCTTTTTAATCTTTGGGGCCAAGCTGGACCCAACCCAAAAACTTGGGTTGGGCCAACACTGGCCCAGCCCAAAGACAATGCTAATTATTTGCAGAACGTGAACAGTGTTCACGTTCTGCATGCAACCGATATGGTTGCAGAAACTGGAGGTTGATGAAGGAGTGGCTTACTCAAAGCAGGAGTCTCGGTCGTGATCAAGAGGATTAGCTGATGGTTCTGGCAGAGTTTCTGTGAAGAACGGTGGCCGGAGTAGTTCACGGGGAGAAGAGGAAGACTTCTGCAGAAGTGAGAGAGAGAAAGAAACGGTGGCTGTTTCAGGCGTAGGGGTGGCCGACTTGTGGTTGGGCTAGCTACCTGTGGTGGAGCTAGTGGTGGAGATGCTGCTGGAGGCTCTGGTTGGTGGCTGGAATGATGGAGAGAGAGAGGGAGAGAACTAGAGACGGCAGAAAAAGAAAAACAGGGGAGGTGGTTGGTTTTTGACCGACTTTGGACCCGATTTTCTCCGCCCTTGGGCCATTAAATAAAGCCCTATTTATAGGAGGTGGAAGAGGAACATTTTTTTCTTTAATGGTGCCAAATCGTGGCCCTTGGTTTGGTTGGTAAGCATCCCAACCGTTGGTTCAAAGTGTGCACCTTGAACTGCCAAATTTGACAGTCCAAGGCTGCCCGAGTTGGCTACTTCAGGCCAGTCACTAGAGTAGTTTTCATGTTAATAGGCCTGAACGAATAATACTCAGGGATAAAGGGATTTAAGGTGGCCATTTTGGTGCATGTGTTGTCAATTTTGGGGGACATACGAGGCATTAAATGCACCTGCAACACTGCTACCCGAGCAGCATTCACGAGGAAGATTATGAGCAGTGACCAGGCGACGCGTCGCCTGGTCTCTTTCTTTTTTTTTCTTTTTAATTCAAAAACGGCGCCATTTTGGGTTAAATAAAGGAGTTTTGATGGATTTTCAATTTAGTCCTCCTTCTTGCAAATTGTTTCAATGGTACCCCTAATTAACCCTAAACCTTTGATTTTGTGCAATTTAGCCCCTGCCGAAACTTCAATTGGAACCCCAAGTTTGCGCACCTTTTACAGTGTAGTCCTTGATCTTGGATTTATACAATTTCACCCCTAATTGACCATTAAACTATCAATTTCTTCAATTTGATCCCCGGATTTTGTCAATTAAACCCTTATAGTTTGACGCCTTTTGCAGATTGGTCCTTGGCTGCGAATTTTGTCAATTTAACCCCTAATTGACCCCAAAACTTCAATTTTCTTGCAATTTGGCCCCTAATTTCAATCAATTAACTTGGTAAAAATTAAATTTGGTCTCTTAAAATTCCAATCTTCTCAATTAAACCCAAAATAGGTTCTCAAACTTAATTTTTCACCAATTAAGCCCCAAATAAAATTAATTTGACCCATTTAAAGTATAATTAAGTCCTTGCACTTAATTAAATCCTTCAATTGGACCCAAATTAATTCTTAAACATAACTAAAAATTTAATTTGGCCCATGATTAAATCAAATTGGCCTATTAAAAATTTAATTATGTCATTGAACTTAATTTTTATGCAAATTCATCCAATAATCATTTAATTTAACCTTGAATTTGTATTTTTTTTCTCCATTCTTGGGCATAATGGGGTACAATTAGGCCTTGAATTTCCTTCAAAAATTGCAGCTTGATTTTTGCCTATTTTTTCAGTCTTTCTTGATCTGCTTTCTCCACATTGCCAGCATTTATTTTATTTTTTGATTTTTATTTTGAAAAAGAAATTGATTTTTGGGGAATAACCCAGAATTGAGTTATGACAGCCATTATTGAGTCCAGCAATGGAATGAATTGCTCATTCTTTTTGTTTTGTTCCTCTCACTGTTTCTAATTTAGTAAAATTTCTCCATGCCTACTCTACAGTTGATCTTGAAGTTCTTCATGCATTCATTGCATTTGTTCCTCCATTTTCTTTCCTTACTCTTCCAATACTTTAACTTTATTATTTTCCACCATGTTTATTGTTAAGTATGATAGTGTGGATCTTTTAAGCTCTGATATCAATTTATTAAGACCTCTTATTAACAAAAAGAGATAAAGAATTGAGAGGTAGAAATAGAAGAAAGAGAGAGATTGAACTACTATTGCAGACTTTTCTTAGTTTTATTTCTTGATTTACATGTTACTGGTGTCGTTCCTTTTATACATTGAATTTCCCTTAAATTCTAACTGTGCTTCTACTAATAATTTCAAACTGTTAACCAATTCTCCAACTGTTACTAACTACTCCACGTGGCAATTCTTAATTGCTTATTCAAGAATACAATTCTGCTTTTCTTTCTTCATGTCAGATTGTAATCCTGCAATCTTCTTTTTAGCGCACGTGCAACTTCTGCCCCTACTTCCTCATCAAAGATCAAGTGTTGTGACATTTTTGTAAGTTGATTGTATAAAGTATAGAATTAAGTATACTTGTTTCCTATATTGGTTAGGCTAGAGTGTGTAACTTGACTTTCTTACAGATTGATTTGAATAATATACCCATCTATCCTTGAAATGTATAAAACTCTGCTTCTTGTTGTGCAAAAATGCTGCTACATTCTTAAGTTGCGTGAACTCTGTGTGTGTGCAATTCTTGGTGACAATCCTAGTTTATCTCGGTTCTTAATGTAAGCAAATTAGCTGCAAAACATCCTTGTAATGAAACATAAACAAATCTGCATACATTATGTAAACATAACAAGTTAAACCTCAAAGATTTCAAATTCAATATCATATAATAAAGTGATGTTGAATTGATGCCTCAGAAGCTGCTGATGTGGAGTCTGCTAATATGGAAGCTGATATAAGTTTTAGATTTAATAAAACACTTGTTATTTTAAATTTGTCAAGTTCTGTTAGAATTGACAAAATCCTTTTTATTTTGTCATTATCAAGTGTGGGTTGTTCGAATGGAAGCTTACCTTGATGCAAATGATTAGTGGGAAACTGTTGAAAATACATATGAGGTTCCACTTTTGCTTGACAATCCAACTATAGCTTAAATGAAAAATCACAAGGAGAGTAGGCAAAGGAAATCAAAGGCAAAAGCTAGCTTATTTGCAGCTGTCTCATCTTCAATCTTCACCAGAATTATGACACTGAAAACAGCAAATGAAATTTGAAACTTCCTGAAAAAGGAATATGAAAGGAATGAACGAGTGAAAGGCATGCAAGTTTTAAATCTAATCAGAGAATTTGAGATACAAAGAATGAATGAATCAAAAACCATCCAGGATTACTCTGGCAAACTTCTTGACATTGTAAACAAAGTAAGGCTTCTTGGTACTGATTTCTCTGATTCTAGAATTGTTCAAAAAATTCTTGTCACAATTCCTGAAAAATTTGAAGCTACAATATCATCAATAGAAAATTCAAAGGATGTATCAAGCATCACTTTGACAGAGCTACTAAATGCACTGCAGGCTCAGGAACAAAGAAAACTCATGAGACAAGCAGGTTTTGTGGAAGGTGCTTTTCTTGCTAAATCACAGAACAACATACAACAAAGAAACATAAATTACAGCAGCAACAACACAACATTTCCATCATGTCCTTACTGCAAAAAATCCAATCATCCACAGAGAAGATGCTGATGGAGGCCGGATATAAAATGTCACAAGTGTGGTCAGCTAGGACACATTGGAAGGGTATGCAAATTTCAACAATAACAGCAGCAGCAAGGAGAAGTCAAAACTATTGTTGAACAACCTGAAAAAGAACAATTGTTTATGGCATCATGCTTTGTTGCCAATAGCTCGATAGAGAGCTGGCTTATAGACAGTGGTTGTACCAGCCACATGACGTATAATAAAGAGCTTTTCAAAAGGCTTGACAGAACTGCCATTTCTAAAGTAAAAATTGGAAATGGGGCATATCTAGCAGTAAAGGGTAAAGGAACAGTGGCAATCAAAGGCAACACAGGTTTAAAATTAATTTCTGATGTCTTATATGTTCCTAAAATTAATCAAAATCTTTTGAGTGTTGGTCAGTTGCTGGAAAAAGGATATAAGGTGTTGTTTGAAGACAAGTTTTGCTTGATTACTGATGCACAAAATAAGGAAGTGTTTAAAGTTCAGATGCAAAGTAAAAGCTTTGCTTTGAATTTTACTGAAGAAGAGCAGGCTGCGATACATGAAGAAAATAGCAGTACAATGCTTTAGCATAAAAGATTGGGGTATTTTCATCATACAGCTCTACTCTTTATGAAGAAGAACAATCTTGTGAAAGGTTTACCTGATTTAGAAGAATAACTTCCTTTATGTGCAGCCTGCCAATATGGAAAACAGACAAGACTTCCTTTTCCACAAAATAAAACTTGGAGAGCTACACAGAAACTATAGTTAGTGCACACTGATGTGAGAGGACCTCTGAAAACAACATCATTGAATGACAGTAAGTATTATATTACGTTCATTGATGATCATACAAGAATGTGCTGGATTTATTTCATGAAGTATAAATCTGAAGTTGCTGACATCTTCTGGAAGTTCAAAGCTTGGGTGGAAAAACAAAGCACATACAAAACACAGATGATCAGATCAGACAATGAAACAGAATATACCTCAGAAAAATTCAACAAGTTCTGTGAAAAGAAAGGCATTGAGCACCAGCTGATAACACCATATACCCCTCAGCAAAATAGGGTTGTTGAGAGGAAAAACAGAACCCTCATGGAGATGACAAGATGTTTATTACATGACAAAGGATTGCCAAAGAATTTATGGGTTGAGGCTGCAAACACAGCAGTGTTCCTTTTGAACAGATTACCAACAAAAACTTTGCAACAAAAAACTCCATTTGAGGCATGGTATGGTTATAAACCAAAGTTGCAGAATTTAAAAACTTTTGGTTGTCTTTGTTTCTCTTACATTCCACAGGTTAAGAGAGACAAACTTGATAAAAAGACAGAACATGTGATCTTTGTAGGCTACAGTTTAGTTTCAAAAGCCTACAGGATTTATCTTCCACAAGACAACAAAGTAATTGTCAGCAGGAACATCCAATTCTTTGAGTCAGAAAGCTGGAACTGGGAGAAAAATAAGCTTGAATTTCAAGAGGAGAATGCTGATGTTGATAAGAATGCTGATGTTGATGATGAATCTATTACAAAAATCAGATTGCTCTCTGATATCAATCAGAGTTGCAATGTGGCAATAATTGAACCTGCAGGATATATAGAAGTTGTTGCAGAGCAACATTGGATGGCTGCAATGAAGGAGGAGCTTATGATGATTGAGAAAAATCAGACTTGGATGCTAGTGAACAGACTTGCATATAAAAAAGCCATAGGAGTCAAATGGGTTTATAAAACTAAGTTCAATGCTGACAGTTCTATAAACAAACACAAAGCAAGGCTTGTTGTCAAAGGATATGTTCAGATGTTTAGGGTAGATTTCTCTGAAACCTTTGCTCCGGTTTCTAGGCTTGATACTGTAAGAATGATGCTTGCTCTTGCTGCTCAAAATGGCTAGACTATACATCAAATGAATGTCAAATCTGCTTTCTTAAATGGATATTTGAAAGAGGAAATATTTGTAGAGCAGCCTGAAGGTTTTGTCATTCAAGGAGAAGAGGAGAAAGTATATCTACTGAAAAAGGCTCTTTATGGTTTAAAGTAAGCACCAAGGGCTTGGTACAGCAGGATTGATGCACATTTATTAGACTTAGGCTTTACAAAAAGTCTAAGTGAATTTACACTCTATCTCAGAAAAGTCAATGATGAATTAGTTGTGGTTTTTTTTTATGTGGATGACTTACTTGTGACAGGAAGTAGCATGAAGCAGATTGACATGTTCACAAGAGAAATGATGTTTTTGAGATGACTGACTTGGGAAAGATGACATTCTTTCTCGGCATGGAAGTTCAACAAAAGCATAATGAAATCTTCATATGCCAGGAAAAATATGCCAAAGAGATTTTAAAGAAGTTCAACATAGAAGAGTGCAGATCAACAGTAACACCAATGAATCAAAATGAGAAATTTTACAAAGAAGATGGAGCTGCAAAGATTGATGAAACACTCTACAAAACCTTAATAGGATGCTTGATGTATCTTACTGCAACAAGACCCGACATTATGAATGCTACAAGTATACTTTCAAGGTATATGCATTGTGCAAGTGAAATTCATTTTCAAGCAGCAAAAAGAATTGTCAGATACATCAAGGGAACAATTGACTATGGATTGAAGTTTTGTCAAGTAAAAAACTCCATACTTCATGGTTATTCTGACAGTGATTGGGCCAAATGTGTTGATGACATGAGGAGCACTTCAGGTTTTTGTTTTAGTTTTGGTTCTACTATTTTTTCATGGAGCTCTAAGAAGCAAGAAGTCATAGCTCAATTCACAGTAGAGGCAAAGTATATTGCTGCTACTACTACCGTGAATCAGGCTATTTGGATTAGAAAATTGATGGTTGATCTACAGATGGAGCAAGAGGAAAGCACACAGATATTTATAAACAATCAACCTGCAATTTCAATTGCAAAAAGTCATGTGTTTCATGGCAAAACGAAACACTTTAAACTAAAACTCTATTTCTTAAGAGAAGTTCAAAGAAAATATGAAATACAGCTGATCTACTGTAAAATAGAAAATCAAAATGCTGATATTCTGACCAGGCCACTTCCTCAAGCTAAGTATGAATTTTTTAGACAAAACTTGGAGTCTGCAGCTTCAGAGCCAAAGAGGAGTATTGAATTGACGCCTCATAAGCTGCTGATATGGAGTCCGCTGATGTGGAAGCTGATATAAGTTTTAGATTTAATAAAACACTTGATATTTTGAATTTGTCAAGTTTTGTTAGAACTGACATAATCCTCTTTATTTTGTCATTATTTTTCTTTCAATTCTGTTACATAACAACAGCAGATTGTGCTGCTTGTTACTTGCATTTAAGCTTTCCTTTTGTTGCTTAAATATGCGCCGGTATGATCAATAAATGTGTGAAGTTTTCAGAAGAAATGTGATAATTGCTAGCCTTTGCATTTCATTCTGTTAAAATCCAACAAGTGAAAAAATAATACAGCCAAACAAATAGGTCAGTTGTTAATGGATTCATTAGCGTTTGACATCCTCGCAAGAATCCGTATGTTCTGCAGAATACTGATACAGATACTAGACATCTGTTGTTAATGGATTCAATATCATACAATGAAGTGAATTAATAATACAGCCAAACAAATAGGTCAGTTGTTAATGGATTCTTTGGCGTTTAACATCCTCCACAGGCAGAGTTTGTAAAATGCAGAATCCGTATGTTCTGCAGAATACTAATACTGATACTAGACATCTGCTCGATATGCAATACTCTTGGTCAGTGTAACATGCGGAAACACAAGGATGGTCCAGCCCTCTGAAATGCGTGCAGAACCATACAGGAACTGTGAGTGAAGATGAAGGAATTTTTCCCAGAAGCCAAGCGTAGCCTTGTATGTGGATTCTAGGAGGAAACAAATGACTGATATTTTACATTCATCCCAATATCAATGGAACTTGGTCTCATTTGGTTTGCTGCCCCTAAACGCTGAAAGAGAGAAGAATGACCTTGTTGCTGAGACAAGAATATTAGAGGACGTCAAAGTCTACTTAAATTCACCACTAAAGAAGTGAGGAGAGAGACAAAAAAAAAAGACTATAAATTACTCTAGCGTACATGCAAGGAGGAAAAGCCAATAAAGAACACAGCACAGAGAACATGGATAACAACCTTTAGTTGTAGAGGCTGCAGTTGAGAAATGACCCTGATGCAACTGATGCGAACTCTGGGCATTGAATTTGCTTATGTTTGATTGAGCTGCAACCAGAATATTCGATGCATGTTATATGTAGCATTTTGGTTTTTTTAATTGCCGGTAAATTAAGCATGCAAGGGGAGGAAAGAAAAGATCACTTCTAAAATATCCAGCTTTTATTGAGAAAACAAAAACAAAAACAAAAATAAAGAATGGCTAAAGCCAGGAAGCAAAAGTACCCAATGGAAGTTCGTGAGCTTTCAAATTTCTGTCATATCCTTCAAAGAAAGAACTCTGTTGCTTCCCATGGTCATTCGAATGAAGGGCTGCCTTTCTCTGTAGATTGTCAGTGTTTCTCTTATTGATAGCTTTGGATTCCACACCATCATCTTCTCCTTCAGAAAAAACATATGGGCTAGACCAACCTGTCATATTTGCATCTCCTTTACTCTTCCGAGCAAACTTCAAAAGCCTCTTCAACCCTTTGGGAGCATCTTTTTGATATACCACTGCAGGAGGATTTTCAGCATTTCCCCACTCGACAGTATCAGGTTCACTATTATTGTCTTCTTGCAGCATCTGTGAAAGAGAATGACGAACACCTTGACTAGGCAATCCTACAGGTGCAACAAGGACTGGAGAGCTATGTTGAGTTGTGTCATCATTCGTGCTAGGCAGATTCTGTTGCTCTTCTATTTCCACCCATGCACTAGGGGAGATAACTGAATCTTCATGGAACTGGAAATTTGCCGAAGATTGAACCATATATTTGAAGCTATCATCTGCATCAGTGACAAGCTCGTTGAAGTTCTCCATCTCACCAGAATTCTGATGGCCATTTTCCACAGTTTCCAACTCCGTAGCAGCATCAAAATGACTCGCTGGCACATCATCCTGATCTTCATGCTCGCTAATCTGGACAGAAGCATTAACAACCACCTCATTCTCTTTAGTCACTTTCTCTTTAGTTTCTGACTTATTCCCACAGTTTACAGAAGACTCCAGCAGCTGGGAAGCTCTTGTCTTTTTCACAATGGGAGGGCCACTTCTAGATCCCTTGCGGAGGAAGGGTTTCAATTCCACTGGCACTACACTGCTTTTTTTGGTAACCTTATTATAGAAACTAGGCTTCGATGGAACGACATCAGAACAATCTTCAGCAACTGCAGCAACTTTTGTTTTTTTTGTTTTTCCACTTTTCATTACAGTTTGCTGCATCTTCTCTTTTACTCCCTTCAACCTCCTGTCAGCTTCAGTTCTTGTTTCCTTCACATTTCTGTGCTGTGGCTGGGATCTTTCAACTTTAGGATTTGATCGAGGAAGTGATGTTGTAGACTGGGGTTTCCGACTTCTTGGTGTGGCACCAGCAGATGAGATCCCTGAAGGAGTTTTTGATAGAGATGATAATGGTTCTCTGATTGGTGGTGTTGATGGCCATGATTTACGATTGGCAGGCAAGTTCGATGTTTTAGATGAAACCTTTTTTGTGACAGAAGATTTTGGGCTGTCTTTTCTGAGATTTGCAGGTTGAGATGGATTCTTGATAGATTTTTGGGCTCTGCTTGGCAGATGCTTCTTACCAACATCCTCTACATCTACCGCAGCTATTTCAGCTTTCCTCCCATCAAGAATTTGCTGCATCACTCTAAATTCCGCTTCTTTTTCTGCTCTCTTTTCAGCATTCTCTCCTCGAAGTTTCCTATCCCTCTTCTCCTTGTAGTGATCATAAAATCCACCCCTCTGCTCAGATGGGATATTTTGGTTTTTGACAGTTTTAGGCTTTTGGGTTTTCACAGGCCGGCTTTCCATCATTTTCATCAACATCTGGTTCAGTTCTGCTTCCTTTTGTCGACTCCATTCCACCGAGTCTGGTGTCCTTCCATTTCTTTCCTTTCCATGTGCAGCATTAGCATCTGTTTCAAAAGCCACTACATGCTGTCCCTTTTCTTCCCATCTTTCCAACTCTCCATCAGCTTCAGCAGTATCAACAGGATTTTGACATCCTGATGTAATATCACACTCTAATTTTTCTTGGATCAAATTCTTCGAGATTTCTTTATCTGCAATATCATTGCAAGGCAGAGGAAACAGAGTCTTCAGAACTAAGTTCTTGTTGGCAGTGACTGGAACATTCTGCGACACCAGAACTCCATCTTCTTAAAACAGCTTTATTTGTACAAAGAGAAATGTTCGACGATGAGCTCTTGTTTTGGGCATCTATGCTTGGATCCTTTTGTCTTCTTTCAAAAAGACTGATTGCATCTTGAACACTCATTCTTCGGACATTACTCTCAGGTTTCTTATTGGATTGTTCTGATCCTTCATCCTCCCTACTAATTTCAGCTTCATCTCTATGAGATGATGTCCTTTCTCTGTTAGGATAAAAATTGAGGCTCTTAATTGTTAGTGCAGCTGCCCTGTGTGATCCAGTTCTCCCAATTTGAACCCTCCGCATTGGGGATGCTGACCTTCTGGGTGCTGCTGATCTTGAAATAGCTCGACTTCTTTCTGCAGATTTTTTATTTTGATCACTAGAGTCTGAAGACTCCTCACTATCAATTGAGCTCTGCCGCTCAACCTGGGCAGCCTTGGCTGGTGAAACACCATATTTTACAGGTAGTATTGAATATATCGGTCTTGAAATTGGAGTATCTTCATCCATCTTACTTACTTTGTCAATTGTTGATGAATTTTTGTCATCATTTAGAAGTACAGCTGCCTCACCCTTATGGCTCAATTCTAAGATTTTGCATAAAGAATTCCTGATACATACCAGATGAAATCTAGAGTCAGAAATATAATATTCTATACATTTAAAAACTAAAGTAAACATTATAAGTAAGGTGAGGCTGCAACTATAATTTTTTTTGAAAACTAGGAATTTAGATCACCAATGCACAATTTGTTTTTGTGTGTGACTTACTTAAGAACTGTTGCGCCAAAATATTCACAAAACTCTACTAAATAAGTGATTTCTTTACAGGAGCAGATGTCACCAAAAGCGCAGTTTAGGGCTGTAGCCAATTCTCTTTTTAATGCTGTAAGCCTCAGATCCATAGCTCGCAGCAATTCATTCCTGGAAATATAGTCATTAATAGCTTAGAGGATATGCAACCAATATGGAAGAAAATTGGAAAAAACAAGCAATCAGAAGAACTTACTTTGATGTATCTGATAATGCAATTTTCACTTCAGCCTAAATAGGTCCAAACAGCCTATTTTAGTTGTTATAACATTTAATATAACCTAATCCAATTTACAAATAAGAGGGAGCTCATAAAGACAGAAAGGTAAAAGTAATTACTTTGAGTGTTGGTTCTGTCTCAATTGAGTCATTTCCATCTGTCATATAAGGAAAGATACACAATAAACATTTGATAAAAACTGAACTCAGAAGATCTCAGCAGATTCAATACAAGCACCACATTGTTTTAAGCCAATATGTCCATAAAGCACAATAGCTAGCTACTACTAACATGACAACAAAAGTCGACTTGTATGCTTGAACTTCCTATGATGCAAACATTATATATTTTTTCAAACATAAATATGGCATGAATTGGAATCACCTGTGAAAACAAGTTTAGTTCATGGAGACCATATTGTTTACGATTTTAGATGAGAAAGGGCATCTCTTGTTTTAGATGGAGGTGGAGTGACCAGCCAGAGCAATGAGTATTTAAAAATCATCAAGTTGATGACTATATCTCGCACATTTTATACTTCCTTGTAACTCACTGCTTATAAAACAACTTTATGACTATAATTTTGCTACAGATGAAGTGATAAAAACCATATAGCCTCTTAAACTGATTCATTTCAGGAATTCCTTTGTTAGTAATGGAAAATTACCAGTACAAATATTGGATCATATTTAATAAAACTCTACTTTCTAGAATCATGAGTAACAATAATAAGTATCTACTTTCCATGTTTCTTTAAAAAACTTACCTGTTTCCCCACTTTGAGAACGATCCTGATGCCCCTGACAACATCATTTTTTTTGTTAACAAGACACTGTAGACAATATAATATCACAAAAGAAAGGGTACAACTGACCTGAGCATATAAAGAAAGATGAAATTTTCTGGCTTCCTCCAATTGAGAAATCTCACCCTCGATAATCCTGCTGGTATTCACTAAATCAGGCGAGCCAGCAAGTTGCAGGAATCTGACAAAATTACAAGTGTTTTAGTAACAGGAGAAGCAAGCACCCACATTTGCAATAAAAATCAATAGAAAGCAAGATGCACATCTAAATTACAAGAACCTGTTCAAAGTTGATTTTGTGAACCATGGTACATTGCTGAGTTCTCCTGTTACTTGTAGTTTGAAGATAGCATTAGATCCTTTAGCATACATTTTATGTACTTCTGGCAAATGTGGCAAGATTTGCTCCAGTAGACCAACAGCTAATTTCTCGACTTCATCATCACCACAAACAAATATCTCATACCTAAAATAACAGTGGGCATGTTAGAGAAGTTCACCACCAACCAAGATTTACCAAAAAAAGAACATAGAAAAAACTGAAAAGAAATGCCTCTATATAATTAGTGATGAGAGTAATATCTATCAAATTTGAAGGATAAATGCAATCAATGGCGCCAAGCTTAGGAAGCAGGAGAGAGCTAACTAACAAAGGAAACTAGAACCATGAAAGCTTTCACCACCCCTTCCACCTAAAAAAATGAAAAATTTTAGCTCAACACTGCCCGCCCCCCCCCCCCCCCCACCCCCCCCCCCCCCCTAAAGAGCCTGGATCCATTCAAAAAGTGCATATCTCCTTAATTAGTAAACCATAATCATATTTATTTCATGCACGAAAGTGCTAGCATAGCATTTTATACCTCTTAAATATTGACAGGACATTAATCAATATTTGTACTTCTTATATGGGGTTTTTTGAAGGATAATCTTAGATATAAAGTAGTTCCATTTCTCAATGAGTCGACATTTGTGCCCCCTACTTTGACTTTTTTTTTTTTTTGAAATGGTTGTTCTTGAAGCAAAGCCATGCACCAGAACTGGGAAATCATTTTTTGCCATTGAGCTGAAGAAAAAATTGGCCCGTGTAGCAGATCAGTTTAAATTATTTAACAGTTCAATAATATAAAGCATCTAGGCCAAAATGCTTAAACTATGTTTTAAGGGGGGGGACTAACCTGTTTTTGGTTGGAAAAATCTGAATGGTAGCATAACAGGTGCGTCAGCATCTATTCCACTGGCCATCCCAACAACCTAAAAGGAAAGGAGAGTTTATCTTTGCAGAGAACAGGAGATCAACCTCACATCATGCAATGCTTCAACTTACTTTAACATGTTCAGGTATAACCATTACTTTAACAAGCATAAATTTTAAAATATAAAATGAGTGTTTGCTATGGTTCTAACAATATGCACATCAATGAAACGAGAGTTCTGGATCCTCTGTTATATCGACTGCCAGTTATATTTATTGACGAATACCAAAACTGAAGGCTGGCAACACAGCAAGCTTAAAGAAAAGAACAAGGGAAAGGAGGTGCAAGAACAAGAAGAAGGATCAAAAATAGTTAAAGCTCAGGAAACTATTGCAAGGATGATGGAAGTGAACAAGAAAGAATAAAAAAAACGTTACCCAATAAAATTATGAATTGGGTTAATCAGATTGTTAAAACATTCAACCGAACAGAGATAATAAAATGACGGGCGGATTGACATAAACACAGATGTAGAACCCAAATTAAAATGATACAATATGATTATTCACAGCAGACATATAAAAATGAATGTTGCTGTAGTTAAGGAGAGGGAAAAAAAAAGATGTTCAGTACTTGCATAGAGCGTGTCAAGAAATAAAAGTGACGTGGAATCCAATATGTTTGTCAGTGAAGGATTGTTTCCATTCCAATTTCATCATCTACTTGCAAAATGCTCTCAACCCCCAAGAACAAAATTCAAAATACTTAAATCAGATTCAGCACTCATTGATACAGAGACTTGAGGCTGGTTGGGCAAGAAATAACCCAGAAGATATATATATAAAAAGATTTGGCAAACCAAAACAAGTGATGGGTGCAATTATAACAGAAGAAGACTAAGATTTGTTAACATATTTGATTTTGAGCCGGCATTATTAAGAGCAAACAAAGTTTCTTTTACTAGAAAAATAAGCATTGAAGCCAGCCAGCCAGATCTAGGCAATGAAATGCCTATCCTACACTAGACAACTGAAGAAGAGAAAGAAAAGAGCAAAAGTTGAAAATAGAAAAGCAGAGCCATCAAAGCCAATCTGCACCGACAGAATTTTACAGTAAAGGAAAAAATCACTTAAAAACTAGAGAGAAGTTGAGTGCCACAACAATGCATAGAGATAGAGTAGTAGGAGGTGTAATGGGGAAGAGAAGGAACCACCAACCGAAAAGAAAAGGACCCATAGGAGTAGAAATGAAAAGGAAAGCAAGAAGTTAACTCACCTTGAATGGAGAAGAGAGAAGAGACAAGAGACAAGACAAAGGGATGAGACCGAAATCTCAGTTAAAGGTTTAGATAGCAAGAACTAGGAGAAGATATCTTGATGGAGGAGCCTCGCTCAAGAATCATGTCATGTGTGGCTTTTCTTTACTCTTTATTATTCCATTTCCAATCTAAAAGAGCTATAAATAAAAAATAAAAAATACTAAAGGAGAACGCATATTCATTATTCACTGCGGCTATATACTCGGATTAGTTTTCTCTCTCTATTTTTTTTATTATTATTAATATAGATGTTTGAGCTAATTTGTATATACCTCGACTAATTCTATGAGCCCTGAAATTAAGAACCATGTAAACCTTCAATAACCTTAAAGGGACTCGAACTCATGACTATTAAAAAGCAAACTTAATATATGACCAGTTGAGCTACCTGTAAGGGTTACTCAGATTAGTATTCTTTTCAGTTGAGTGAAATGACTCCTGCAATCTTCAAGAAGAAAAAAATGGTATGCTTTTTATTCAGGGGCATATTAGTATTTTTCACAGGGTGGTTTGTTTAAGTATATTTTTATATTTTCAATATTTTAATAAACAGTAAAACAACAAAAATAGTTTCGAATAGGGATATATAGGAATTTTTATTCTTAATATATATAGTAGAATTACACATGTACCCTTGGATCTAAAAAAATTAATTCATTGGGGTCAGGGGTATTATGGTCTTTTGCTCTTGATTTTTCTGTTAATTGTTAGTTTGACAGAGGGCAGTGATGTAATTTAATATTAAAATAATATTTTTTTTTATTTTAGAAAAGTTACTGGCTAGCACATTGGAGCCGTCGTGTACTTTGAACGGCATGTGCGGCGGCTCCTAGTGGTAAAAATTAGCTTTCTACCCTAAAAGTTTTGATGCCTCGTCGTTTTCTCCTCCATAATTAGCGGCATGTGTAGTCAAAATGTGACCGGTTTATCGTTGATGACATTTTCTTTCTTTTCTTCTCTTTAATTCTCTCTCCTATCCCCATAAAAGAATGATAATCCTCATTGTTATTAGTATTTCAAATTCAATTCTTTTAGTATTGATTTTAGTATTTTGGTCATTTTTCCTCATGTGAAAGGTCTTTTTATTTTCAATCTAACCCTTAATTCCTAATTTGTATATATAATATTTTTTGATTTGGTCATTTTTCTTTTAATTTTTTTTCTTTCTCATTTTTTCAAAGTTTTTATTACTTTAAATTTTATCATTTAAATCAAGTTTATGATTTTTTTTGTTTTTTTCTATAATAATAATAATAATTTCAATTTGATTCCTTTTTTTTATTATTTCTTATTGTTTTCCTTAGCCTTTTTGTCAAAGCTTTTATAGTTCTTAATTATATCCTTCAAATCAAGTTCAAGGTTATTATTTTTTTTCAATAATAATAATAGAAGTAATGTTAATAATAATAATTATCATAACTCAATTTTTAAATTTTCAAATAAATAAATAACAAAAAAATAAATGAATATAAAAATATTTTGAGAATTGAGTTAAGACAATACAAATTGAAATTCGAGGATTGATAAGGATGAAATTATAAATTTGGAAGTCAATTTGATCAAAAATTAGAAGAATTAATAAGTTTAGAGGCTTAATTAAACTTTGATTTAATTAATTGATGCAATCAAGGGCTTAATTGAAAAAATATCAAAGTTTGGAGCTAATTTGGGTTGAAATTGTAAGGAATTAAAGTTCAAGGACTAAAATGAATAGGCAATGATCTATAGGGGGGTTAATTGATTTTTTCAAGGATAATTTTGAAAGAATTAAAAGTTAAAGAGTTTTTTAAGGACTGAATTAATTAAGTTGGAAACCAAGAACTATTTTGTAAATGACGCCGAAATTCAGGGGTTCAATTGCAATTGATCCAGGGGTAAAATTAAAAAAAAAAAACAAATTCGTTGAATAAGGTCCCAATTGCTAAATGTCAGAACTTCAGGGGGCAAGTTGAAATTTGCCATATCAGTCAGGTGAAAACGGCGTCGTTTCATGAAACTACTATTCATCACCCTCCACCTCATCCTGGGAAGGCCAATTCAGAAGCTGCTCCAAATCATGGGTCATGTCCCACACGATGCATTATAAACTCCCCAGTTTTTCCTCAAGCACGCATGGACGGACGTGACTCCCAAGATCATTATCCACCTTCTCTGGTTTATAAAAGCCAGAGAAAGAACGACACAGGGGGGGAACAGAAGCATTAACAGACGAAAAAAAGAGAGGGAACACAGAGACAAAAGAGGAAAACGAAAAAAAACAAGACGAAAACACAGAAATAAGAACAACATAGAGAGAGACAGAACAAGAAAACACACACAAGAGAGAGGAAGAGGAAAAACAATAAAAAAGAAACAGAAGGAAGATCTGGTGATTGATTCACCCGATCCAACCAAAGAAAAAGAAACGAAAGAACTTTTTTTTCTTTACAAAAAGAGGAAAACCATCATCTTCTCCAACCTCAGCACTGTTCAGAGAGAAGGAAACGTAGCCAAAGCAGAGCTCCCAGGCTGAGACAGAAACGAAGAAGTTTGCTGGGAGTGAAAGGTAAGTTTCGCTTTCTGAATTTCAGTACTCGCTTGTTTGACGGGAAGTGAAAAGTGGATCCTGTAAATTATTTTTTAAAATTTTTTTTGTTTATTTATTATTAAAAAAAATTAATTAATAAAAACAAATTTTCAGTCAAAAAAAAATATTTGGTTTAATTTATAGAATAATGTTTTTTCTTTTTATTTTCGATGAAAAATACTTTTTAGAAGCTATAAAAAATTTAAAAATATCATATTATTTACTGATTATATCAAATTTGATCATCAAACTTTTGATTGCTATGTATATTTTGTTTTGAATATTTTTTCAGTTTCATCCTTTAGAATTTGATTTTTATATTAATTTTGGTCCTTATTTTTTTAATTGTTATTTGCTTTTCCCTTATCATTTTTTAATTGAAAATTTTTATCTATCAAATTTGGTCATTATTCTTTTGATTGTTACTTATTTTATTTGAAATAATTTATGAAATAGTAATTATTATTATTTTAATTTCTTTATCTTTCAATTTTTTTATTTGTTAGATTTGATCTCTATTATTTTTATTATTATTTATTTTATTTGAGATAATTTATGAAATTATATTTTTTTTTCAATTTTATTCTCATTCAACTTTTTAATTTGTAAGGTTTGTTCCTCATTATTTTAATAAACTTGAAAAAAATAAAACATTAATAAGTTATTTTCCAGGTCATTTTCCATGACATAACCAAATACTGAAAAGTGTTTTCCAATTTATTTTCCATTACACTATCAAACATCGGAAAATAATTCACTTTCTTGGAATTCACTTTCCTGAAATTCACTTTCCAAAAGGAAACAATTTTCTAGCAAACAAACAGGACCTTAATTCACTCCTCGTGTAGAAAGCAATTGTTCACGCCTTTCAAATTTAATTAATCCCCTCCTGTAGCAAGCATGCGTGAAGGACTCACGCGTGTAGTCCTGCCCGCTTGATAGACTGGGCCGGCTGGGTCTAGACCGGTCGTACAAAGAAAAATCAGAAAATAGCTGAAACCGGTCTGGGCCTGGCCTCAGCCCAGCCGGCTCAATTTTTTTGGACCAAAGGTTTGTTTTGCAAAACACACCTTTATATCTTACCTTTTTTATTCCATCCCATTTTGTTTTGATATCTAGCCAAATAGACTTTCTAGATATCAGAAAATTCCAGAAAAAATCAGGAATCTTTTTTGATTTATTTATGAGTCCTTCACACTTTATTTTTGATGATATATATATATATATATTGTGCGCGCGCGTGCGCGTGCTTTGCTTTCAATTCATTTTATTGGTTTATTCACTAGTGCTACTATCAGGCCATATATTTTTTTTGCTACGTAATATTTATCAACGCTAGAGTTGGAAGTATCCATAGTTGAATATTCACTAGTGTTAGAGTCAGAAATATTATAACAAAACTATCAAAAACAAAACAAGCCTTTAGCAATTTAAGATAAAATCAGCAATGCAGTCTACCTCAAGTAAGATGCCTAAGGGATGATAGTATCTTCCCTTTTGCGTAACCAGTCTCGTACTATAGAATCTATGTTGACCAATTAGGGTTCCTACATAATATTAAGTGGCAACTCCTTAAACAAGATTTTTTTTTTCTATCTATAAGAACTAGATGCCAATTATATGTTCTTTTCCATAAATTTAATTTTTAAAGGTCGTTGCGATGTCGGATGCGACATAGTAGTAGTAGTAATGATGATGATGCTAATAAAATAATAATAATAGTAACAATAATGTTAGTTATGAAAATAGTGATGATGATGATGATAATAATAATAATAATAATAATAATAGTGGTGGTGGTGGTAAAAATAAAAATATCAATGAAAATAATAATATTATTATTGATGGTGGTGGTGGTGGTGGTGGTGGCGGCGGCGGCGGCGGCGGCGGTAAAAATAAAAATAGTAATGAAAAAAAATAATATTATTGATCATAATAATAATAATAATAATAATAATAATAATAATGGTGATAATAGTAATGATGATGATATTAATAGTGATGATAATGGTGGTAATAGTAATAGTAATAATACTGTGCTAAAATGATAATGATAGTGGCTAAAGTAATAATTATAATGATAATGGTAATAATAATAAAAAGTATGGTTATAATATTAGTAATAATGGTATTAGTAGTAGTAGTAGTAAAAAATATATTCTTGACGTATTTGCATTATTTTTAGCGTTTTTAGTGTCTTCTCAAAAGAATTCAGAATTCTAAGAATTTTTTTTTTCAACGCATTAAACTTTTAATGTGCCATTTTCAAAATCATTGATTAATTTTTCTCAATGTCTTTTTCAAAAAAAATCAAAATAAAATAAAATAAATATATCTATATATAAAAAAATAAATGTTTAGGGGGACTAAACGTGAAAAAAATGAGGGACTAAAGTAAACTTAGGTTGCTTGGCTACCAAGCAATTAAAGGGAAGAAAACAATTTTTTTTACCTATAAATAATGAAGGAATCTCACACAAAAAAGAAGAGGGAGGGAAAAAAAGTTAAGGAAGGAAAAGAAAAAACAAAAAAACTTTTCTCACATTCTATCTGCCACTCACTCACAAAATACCTTAACCCTTTTTTCAAACACATTTGCCAGCAACCACTAGCAATTCCTACCACAACCATCAGATCTAGCTCTTTAAGCTCTCAACCATCCATCCAAGTGAGCTCACCAAACTCACTATACACTCAACCATCCATCTAGCCATACACAAAAAAGAAACAAAAAACACCTCTTTACCGCCTTCCCTCACTGTTCTGACCAAGAGCAACCCCATCTCCTCCATAGACAACCACACTAATCACTCATCATAAACTGTCTACGCCTCTTACTTCATCGTTTCTAAAAAAACCCAGAAATCTCCACTATGACCTCCATTAATTAAAGAGTAGCAACGTCATCTTCTCCTTCCATCAGCGGCGTCCTTGACAACGTATCATCACCGAAGATCCAGCAACTAGAACTAGTGCCACCAGACCTATCCTCAATCAAAGATCCACTCTCCTCCATTACTGAAACCAACAAGCAACCAATGACCCCTCTCAAGTAGCAGCCTCCTACACCAATAACTTACGATGACCATCGCAAAGCCACACCACCTTTCCAATAGACCTATAATAGTCCATCATAGATGAGAACATTAGATGAAAATGTAGTAAGGAAGGAAAAAGAAACAAATGTGATGAAAAAGAAGAGAGAGGAAGACAAAATCTTCAATCAAGCAGATCTCCTCCCTCGGAGGTCCTTTTGCCTCACCGCCGGTCCAAAGGTGAAGAGAAGACGAAAGAGCATCAGATCCACCAGCTCACTCACCTTCAAAAGTGATGGCGCGTGAATCCACCTACCGGTAAAGGTGGTGGCACATGGATACACACAATAGTACTATTTTAGCACTCTTCATGCTTGATTTTAATATTCCCCGGACACGGCAAACACCTCTAAAGGTCAATCCATAAACTCAAATTATGTTTTTTGAAAAAATTGCTAAAATACTGTGAAATTTGAGGCAATGTTTATTGTTGTGTATAATTTTAGACTCTTTGGACATTTATTTGGTTTGATGTGTGTTTTCATTTTGAAATGATTTGATCATTTTATGGTGGATTTTGAGTTTATTTTCTTAGAATCATGATTGCTAATTGAACGTTAATTCTTGATTCATGATTTGTGCTTAGGCTTATGTTGATTTATTTGAGTTGACATGCAATTTGAATATAATTCATGAAGTTAACAAGACTTGATGTTTGATTTCTTGGTATTGTTGTTTTTTTAATTGTTGAGTGATTAAATAAATAGTTTGCATGGAGTTGATATCGTGGTCAAAATAGCTTGATTAAAACGCATTTATATGCTTTTGCCTGACAAGCCCCAAATGGTTTTCAAGAATTTTGAAAAAACTCGGGGATTATTTTAAAATTATTTGTGGGTCTCTCATGTTTTTTCCAACAACTTTGCCTAATATTGGGTTGTAGATTTACATTGTAAGATATGAACCCGATATTAAAAATACCTGATTTTTATCCGAAATTTCAAAAAATTAAAAAATTTGAAAAATTCCTCATTTGAAAAAATACAAAAATATTTTTTATTTCTGTGCATATGGTCAAATTCTAACGGTTCTTCATGTATATTTTCTAAAGAAAAAAATGCATTTTTATTATGTTTTAAAAATATCAAAATGGATATCGTAATTAGTTTATGATTATCCATTAGGATTTGACCAAAATTTCAAAAATCCCCCTAAAATTAATTTGTTTAATTAATATTTTGGTATGAATTTTACAACGTAATGCATACTCCAGGCTTTAAATTAAATGAATTAATAGCAATAAACATTAGGAATTAGTTATAGACTTTGATATTTGAGGGTATAAAATTACATTGTAAAGTATAACTTCAGGTATTAAAAATACAAAGTAGAAAATAAATGCGATGTTATGATCTGAGCTTTAAACAGTTAGGATTTATCCCAATAAAGTAGAGATTTTCTCACGAAGAGAGATCTATCTTGAACCCTAGATGAGACCAATAAATGGAAATATGACTTATAATAATAATAATCAATCAACAATGCAACTTATCTTAGGTAGGGTGCACTAGAGTGATGCATTTTCTCCTTGTATAACGAGTCTCCTTACCTAAACTCTCACAGACTATAGGTTTTTTAATGACTATGATACTAGGTGGTGACTCCCTCAAATCATAATTTTATTATTAAATTCAAAACCCCCTTTGATTTAGGAGGCAGACCTGCCATTCAACGTTGTGCACGCCACGACAATAATGACCATAATAATTCTAGCAATAATACTAATAGTGATGATGATAGTTGTAATGGTTGTGAAAATAGTAATAATACTAACATGACTGCTACTATTATTACTAATAATGATAATGCTAGCAATAATTATGATGATGATGATGGTAAGAATTTTAATATTAATAGTGTTAATAAAAGTGATTATATTACTTGTTAATAATAATAGTAATAGTTGTTTTGATCCTCATTATTTTAATTATTATTTTTTTAAATCCTTTTATATGATTGATTTTTTTTTCAATTTCATACTTTAATATTTAATTTTTTAGAAATTAGACTTCATGATTTTTCTAGATTGAATGCTTTAGGTTTAATGTCTCGAGTCACATATTTAAAAATTATCACATTTTTTTTAAAAAAAACTTTATAATTCTCTTTATTTTTATTTCAAGTTATTATAGTCATCTAATATGGACTTTGAGTTTGATAAGATATCCCGTGTTGACTTAACTCTAATTAGTGTTTTTAAATATTTATTGTGACTGGTTTTTTATATTATTTTTAACCTCATTCAAATGATTTTTTTTTTTGTATAGAAAAATAGTCTGCTTAAAAGTGAAGCACGGAACCAAGACTAGTTGAATCTATATAGGGGGGCCCGCATCAAGAAGGAAAAGATTTAGGGGGCGTTTGTTTTCCGGAAAGTGGTTTCCGGGAAATCACTTTCCACACTTTCCTATGTTTGTTTGACATTAGGAAAGTTGATCAACGTAAAACACTTTCCGGTCAACGGAAAACACTTTCCAGTCAAAGAAAAATTTGGCTTGGTTTCCAGGAAAGTGTTTTCCTTTTATTTTGGGGGGGAAAACACTTTTCAGAAGTTGTGAAAAATTTAGAAATGTCATATTATTTGCCAATTATATCAAATTTGGTCCTCAAACTTTTGATTGCTCTATATATATATATATATATATATATATATATATATATATATATATATATATTGTTTTGAATATTTGTTTTTCAATTTCATCCCTTAGAATTTAATTTTTATATTAATTTTGGTCCTCATTTTTATTTTGCTTTTCCCTTATCATTTTTTAATTGGAATTTTTTATCTATCAAATTTGGTCCTCATTCTTTTGATTGTTAGTTATTTTATTTGAAATAATTTATGAAATGTTAATTATTATTATTTTAATTTCTTCATCTTTTAATTTTTAATTTTTTATTTGATCTCTATTATTTTGATTATTATTTATTTTATTTGAGATAATTTATGAAATTATATTTTTTTTCAATTTCATTCCCATTTAACTTTTTAATTTGTAAGATTTGTTCTCATTATTTTAATAAACTTGAAAAAAAATAAAACATTAATAAGTTATAACCAAACACTGGAAAATGTTTTCCAACTTATTTTCTATTACACTACCAAACATCGAAAAATACTTTCCCGGAATTCACTTTTTTTAAAAAAACTACTTTCCAGTAAACAAACGGCGCCTTAAACAAAAATAGTTGCTCTTCTATACTAGGTGGGGCTCACATCAAGACAGAAAAGATTTAAACAAAAATTAAGAAATTTTTTCTTATGTTAACTCAAAAAATTTGAAATATAAAATAAAATTAAAAAAATAAAAGTTATTGACTATTCTAGATCAATTATTTTGGAGTTTTCAATTAAAAAAATGGATAATACACATGACAATAATAAAGTCTGAGGGGTGTAGCTCAATTGATCAGGTCCTATATTTATTCTCTAAAGATCACCAGTTCGAGTCTCACAAATCTCAGGACCACTGGAGGCTTACATAGTCGTTAACTTTAAGACCCGTAGGATTAGTCGAGGTACGCTTACCGGTTAGCCCGGATATCCACAATAATAATAAAATAAAATAAAATATAAAGCCCGGCACCCTTAAACCACGACTCCATTTTTATGAAAGGTAAATAGCAGCGTATCTTTTATTTTTCATAGACAAAAATACTAAAAGAGAGACCGAGAGAGTTGATTGCTTACGAATCAAATTAATAATGATCTCGTATTATGGTAATGCTTTTAAAAAAATATTTTTCATGAATATATATATATATATATATATATATATATATATATTATTTTTTTAACTTTATTTTTAATATTATTATATTAAAATAAAAAAATTAATTTTAAAAAAAATCATCACAAAACAGAACGATGCTACTGACGAGGCGTGATGCCACTCTCTCCCCTCCTCTGCTCTGCGTACTTCCAATTTTAAATTATGTATTATTTAAAGTTTCACATGACTGCAAACTCTCCTTTTCAGGCACCACTTGTTTCTCTTTTTAGACACGGTTTATTTTTGTGGTATAATTTTTTTAAAAAATTAATTTTTTAATATTATTTTGATGTTTTAATAATAAAATAAATTTTAAAAATAAAACATATTATATTAATATATTTCAAAATAAAAATATTTTAAAAAACTTCATTACTATAATCAACCAAATCGCAGCTGCATATATATATATATATATATATATATATATATATATATATAAAGTTTTAAAAGTCAGCTTACAAAGAAACACAACTTGAAAAACATAATTACTACCTCTCTGGTAGAACAACAAGGTGTGTTTTTGTAATTATAATAACGATAGCAACTTAAAATATTATTTTTTAAAAATTATTTTTAATATTAGCATATCAAAATAATCTGAAATCATAATTTTTTTTAGTTTAAAAAATTATTTTTTAAAAAACATGATTTACATCACGTTTCTAAACACACCATAAAATTCTCTCAACCACAAACCTTGTTCTGTCTACTAACATTGTTTCTCTTAACCACTCCAGGTCGCGAGTCCTATCCATGGAGTTGGCAAAAAACAAAACATGTCCGAGTCGTTCATGAATCAATAAAACTAACTTCGCTCGCAACCCTCTTTTGTTTTATAAACTGGACTAGCTACCCTGTTCTTCCACGAAAGAAAACATAACGACGTTCCTCCTCAAATGCAGGAAACAAGAGAGAATTTATAATACGAGGAGGTTAGGAAATCGTAAAGCATTCCCTCTTCTCCATGGTTATGCTTTCCTTCCAATCCATGTGAAATGCATAGTAAACTAGTCTTGCCTTCATACGCCACCTGACCTAAACTAAACTACATGTTTGTGGTGATCAGAAAGATCTTCATGCGGTCCCACCACTCCAACAATGACCCACCCACCCTCCCTCCCTTGGACGCTTATTTCAAAACTTCCAGCATTCACTGCTCCAGAGACCTACTAATGTGACATTTGAAAACAATGGGGTTGCAGAAAACGAATGCTATGAGAGAACCATGAAGTGCAATGGGAGTGGGAAGCTCTCGAGGGAAACAGACACAAGGAAATCAATTTCCAAAACCAAAAGAAAAATGACATGGTACAAGTGTGGTAAATGTTACAGTTTCAGGGAACTCTCACATCCAGGCAGCATGCTCATTCAACCATCTGATTAAACATTAACAACCTTAAGCAAACAAGGATTTGTCAAAAAATCAGTTAGACCACACATGAACTAGACCAAGCCTATTGCCTGTATAGATCTCATTGCGCTCTTCATCATAGAAGAGAGCAGTGATGTCTTCCAAAGCTTCTGCGGCTGTGCTTCTCACTGTGGAGGCACACATGTGCTTCTTTGAACTCTGACTGCATTCATTCTCATTTGGGAAGCTGTTGCCTGCCTTTATTTTAGCAAGACATTTCCCAGTCAAGATATTGCTGATATTGATGGATCCTGCGGCATATGGATGCAACTATTGTTGAGCGGCGCTCATTTTTTCTTTATTTCAAGAACTCGGTATCAATATCATTTATTTAGTGTGGAAACTTTGAACAACTTACCATTGCCTTCAGACAAGGGATCGTCAGAATCAGCCTTGCAGTAAGAAATTATAAGATCCTGATCACTTGTGATGTGAATATTATTAGTGTTGCAATCAGGATGCCACAAAAGGTGATCCTCAAAAGAAGTTACAAGCTCTCCTCGGAAATTCCAAACAGCCACAGTTCGATTTCTAAATGTCAGGAATAGCTGGTTTTCATAGAGAAATATAAATGCTGATGGTGTCATAAACTCAGTTCTGCTAACTTCTATTAGCTGAAAGTCGCGGACCTACATGGCATAGAAATCAGATTATTGTGTATGGATGAAGAAATATTTGAAGATAACAACAGTGATCCTTACATCAAGAATCTGGAGATTTTCATTTTCTTGCTTGACAAGAAGCTTCTCATTGAACTGTTCAATGAAATCCACCTTCTTATTCCGATGAAGGAGATGATTGAAAGATTTGAGAACAGTGCCATCCTCTATCGAAAGAATCTCAAGAGGAACACAGCCACCACTTTTAGTTAAAATCAACAACATGATCCCTGGACTGCAGAGAAAAAAACAAAAAGCAAACCAGAGAAACTCTAAGCTCGTGGGAAACAAGGTGAACAGTTCATAGAAATTAAACTTGTGCACATGCATTATTAAACCTGACGACTAATCTCAAAGAAACAACACTAGACATTCAGAATCATGAAGTGCATAGCAGTCCCTGAGTTACAATGTATGTGTGTAATCTATTAATCTCAAGAAACTGTAAGCTCATTCATGCAGCAATCCCAACCACTCTTTTTGAACATTTTCATTGAACAGTTTAATCTATTAGTCTCAAAGAAAAATGTATGAGTTTGCGCTCGTGTAACTGCACATTATCGTGCACTTGAGAACATGGTGCTGAGCAAATGAAAAGCTGCAAGAATGTAAAGGAACATACCTGATCTTAATCTCTTGAACATTTTTGTTTGCTATCGAGTATAACATTGTGTAATTTTTTAGGTCAAACACCTTGTATATACTGATGAAGGAAGGGAAGATAAAGGGGAAATGAAAAGTCAAATTGAGAAGAAGCTACTAGGGTAATAATAATAATTTCAATTGACTATAACCATATGATGGAGTAGTTACCTATCCTGTGCAGAATATGTAAGTACTTTACTGTTTACATCATCAAACTCTACAAAACCAGGCCATTTCAGTGACTCAGACTCAAAAAGAGCAAAGCCAGCATCTGGCTGACCCCTTTGTATGTATCTGGAACATAAAGCATTATTAGTAATAAAAGTGATGGGATAAATACATGGAAACCACTAAATCTACAAGCTCTTATTTCCTCCTGGTTTATACATATTTTTTGGAGGTGGGAGGTGAGGTTGGAAGGGGGATGAGAGGCAAAGACATGTGTAAGAAGATTCACATACTCAATCCTTGTGCTTCTACATTTCAAGGAACTGAAATTGTCTGAGGCATAAACTGAAACTGTGATGAGTGAATCATTGTTTTTATTATAAAACAAGCTTCGTATAACTTCATCAGGAGTGACATTCAAAAAGCATATCCTTTGGTTGGTCTCTGCATCCAACAATAGGAACACATTAAAACCCCTCCATCCCACTTTTTTATGCAAATAAAATCCAGGATCAGAACTGAAGTGGAAAGATGAGCAATACCTCGGCTAAATGCTGCACAGACACCAGACTGTGCAAGAGCAAACACCATGTCACGAGCTGCTACGATCTCAATAATCTTTGATCTCTTTCTTAAAAATGGCAGTACCATGGTACAGTGACCTTTTGGATCATGAGTATCATATTCCTCCTATTCACGGATCACATCCCACAGCAGAAAGAAGGAACATAAACAATATGAAGCAGAATGCAGTGTATATGAAAGTAACTGTTGAGACATTTATAGGAGAAATATTATTTGCAAAATAGCATATCATGCTTGTAGTGCCCTACTTACCACCAGAAATTAAAGTGGTTAGTTTATTTCCCAGCTTCACTATGATTAAGCATCATTATATAGAAATGCAGTATGGCTAACAATAAGCCATCTAAAGGTATTTTTTTTATTAGCAAGAGTGAGAATACCTTTATATTCATGAAAAGCAATAATGGATACATGTAAGTAGTCTAACACCATCACTATCAACTAGCAAAAGAAGAACTTTCCTCTTCAAAAACCAAGCAACAAAGTTGGGATTATGTGAAAACGCAATGTTAAGATTTGTATCAAGAACCAGCCAAACAAGTTGATCGAAGAGTATTCCATAGCTAGTTAGTCCAGCAACATCCTTAGTTCTTTCCCTTAGCCTTGGCTGAGGCGTAATTGTTTGGTTACCAGTTAAATTATTACATTCAGTTAATTTGTGAAACCACAAGCAAGCAGCTTCCAAGTAGGCAAGCAGAGTTACTCATCGCAAGCCCTCAAAGGTTGGGCTAGAAAATTCTAATTTAGAAGTTCTAGTTTCAAATCACACTGGGAAGATGACACAAGCAAGTAGATTTCCAAGTAGGCAAGAAAAATTACTTCATCACAAACCCTCAAGCACGTCAGCGAAGGTTTGAACAAGGAAGTTCTAATTTAGAAGTTCTAGTTTCAATTGCACTCAAATGGTAGGGGGTTTATTGAAGAGGGGAGGTGTCAAGGATTTCCTCTGCCCTTCTTCCTGAATACCTGCAGATTCCAATCCCGCCTACATTTAACACTCTTTATTGAATTTCTGGCTTCTTATGAAATTTATCTCCAATTAAAAGTTTTGAACTCCAAATATTGTCAATTGCTAGGCCTGTATAACAAGAAGTGAAAGGCAAAGAGATTGGCACTGTCATGTCAATGCTTAGAGCAAATTTTAATCCACCTTCATCAAACAAGAAACTACCAAAACTGAAACTAAACTCTAGAGATAATACCACATGCATCACTCACAATCTCCATTCATATAGCTTTTGGCAACCCAAATCAAGAATTCGCTAGACCACTGTGTCCTCACCGCAACAATCTGCCAAGATCAATATCACTAGCAACACCTAACAGTATTGCCACTATACTTCTTGGTGCTTATAATGTTATTGGTATATAGCTCAAAGGAATCTAGCACCCACAAGACGCTAATAAATATGAATGCGACGAAGCACTTAAAACAAGAACTTTAAGAACACATATGTTAAAGAACAAATACCCTATACTAATTTAACCTCATGTCCATTCTAACTTTGATCGATAAAACCCATTAACAGCCATAGATTTCTTGCTTAAAATATAAAAAATTTATCATGAAAACGATTAACACAGATGCAGCAGAAAAAATAGACACATTGTGAAAACACCCTTAAACAAGAACAGGCAAATCAATAATCAAAACCCAAGATTTCCACAGGAAAAAAAACGGTAAAGACAAATTTAGGAAACCAAAGCCAAAAGGGTACCTGTAACCGGATGTTTCTAAAACGTTCTTGGGCATCAGTCATAGTAAAGGTACGGTCGCGCTTAGAACAAATTTCCCTTCGCTGAAGCTTCTTGACACTGTTAACAAACCCATCTCCTCCGCCAAAACCCCTTCCCCGTTTCCTCGCCACCACTCTTTTCCCATTACACGGCCTCGGACTAGCCGTTATCCTCCTCCCTCCTCCTCCATCCATTTCTGCCACCCCCCCTCCCTCCACCTAAACAAAAACTATACTTTTGCTAAAAAAGAACCCATTTTAGCACATATCCATCTCCTGTTTTCCACTCTAAAGCTTAATAATCACCCAGAAAAACAAAAATCCACAAAGAACGATTCTTACGCTGTTGCTAAGCTAGAAGAAACCTGAAATGCTTGTTTGTTTTGTTTAGTACTTCTAGTGCTTGTTGCCTCGAATTTGAGCGAGTTTCCCAGGTGAGTTCGATTTCGATCTGTTTTCAAAAAAATCACGAACAAACTTTAAATTTCTGTTAAGTAAAATGTTTACTTGGGCTTTGGACAGCTATTATACACTAGTATTGTTTTTCAACTTAGGAGTTGGATTTTATAATTGGGCTCAAACCCATATTATTTCTGCCGTGTTAAGGTGAATTTGCATGTCAAACTGGCAAATTATTAATTGAATTACTTTTGGTGTGGTTCAATAATGCATTAAATAATCGAATCATCTTTTTTTTCATGGGTTTATCTATAAATCTTATCACAATCCAATTTTAACTTTTAATTTCAAAATATATTTCAAAAATTCAAAAAAGAAAAAAACTTCAAAAAAATGTTTTCAATTTATTTCAGTTATTCACATTTTTATTTTATAATTTTCAAGTATTTTTCTTGTTAATGTCTTTTTAGAAAATTAAATTTTAAAAAATATATTTTCGACGCATTCTTATTTATTTTGTAATTCTTGATTTCTTATTGAATTGACTAACATAGTTTTTCAAAAAAAAAAAATGATATATATAAAAATGAGAAAATCAAAAATCAAAAATCAAAATAGAAAGCAATATAAACAATAGGTTTAAGTGAAAAAGAAACTTGGGGACCAAATAACAAAAGAAAAGATAATAAAATTTATGGGTTATAAATAAATGAATGAATTATAGAGAAAAGGATGACTATTCATCATTTTCCTCCCCTCACACTTTTTTTTAAAAACCTTAACAAAAAAACCTAAAACCCTAGCCGAGAGAGCTATCATATTTTTTTTAGAATACGACCTGAAATGTGAAGAAATAAACTCTAGAAGAACATTATTCATTTTCTCCTACCTTTCTCCCATAAAAAAAGCCTAGCCTCATCTTTCTCTCTCTAAAACTAAAACTTCTCTAATTGATTTCTTTCACCTTTAATCTCTATTTCTAATGAGACCATCACCATTCTCTTCATCTCAAAGCCCTCTAAAAAACCCCTTTATCAATTGAAGCCAACAACCCCTGCAATGTTGTCAATCAAAGAGAGAGAGCAAACAACCCTAAAAACTTCTATATTTAGTTTCTCTCTCCTCTAACCTCTAAACAAGGCAAGACCACTATCATTCTTCTCCCTTTAATGAGAACTACATAATTATATAAGTCATGTAATTCAACAACATGAGCATATTTGAAAGTTAGAAAACAAACTAATTGAGAAAGAAAAGACCATCGGACCTTCAACTCCTTCAATCTCTCTCCATCAATGGTGGTGGATGAAACCATTGATACCATAAGGAAGAGCATAGAGTGGTATTCCAGGCAGTGTTTTTAAACCCGGCCCAGCCCAAGGTCTGGGTCACAGGTTTTGACCGGGTCACCCGGGTCAACTTTATTTTTTTTATAAATCAAAATGATGTCGTTTTGGTAAAAAATAAAAAAAATTAGTTAACGGGTTACAACTGGGTTTTTGACCGAGTCTTACCGGGTCATCCCGTCGGGTCATCCAAGTCGGCCGGGTTTTTAACTGCCCCTATTTTTTCATAAACCTAGCCCCGGTTCCAGCCTCGGGTCGACCCACTGGGTCAGTCCGGGTTTTAAAACTATGGTTCTAAGCAGAGCCACCTATGTGTCAATCAGATGTCGATGGCGTGTGCAATTGACCCGCAAACCGTGACAATCCCTCTACCACGTGTTAGAGACTTGCAACCACTATTATACCACTTTCACCATTGTTTCAGTAGCTTCTGGTCCACCTCAATAACCTTTAAAAGGTCTATCTCAAACCCCAAACATCTTTTGAATAATTATATTATTTTATTGTTAGTTTTGATGTATTTTGTGATGAGATTTTCAAGATTGAATAATTTTTATTGGATTGATATTTGTATTTGAATGATGTTGGCTAAGTACCTTAATCTGTCATCTTGTTTTATTGTTGATTTTGATGTGTTTTGTGATGAGATATTAGGGATTGAACAACATTTATCATATTGATATTTGTGTTTCAATGTATTTGGTTGAATCTCTTAACAAGCAAAACGAACGAAAATCGCCGAGACGATGCACGGGTGACGTGCGACAGTGTAAATGAGTTGACATTCATTGATCACACTTGAGTTTCCATCTAGATGAATCTGCTTTTACTTGAGGCCTAATTTAATCACTCCATTCTAACTCATCTGGTAATAGACAGAATGTTAAGCCATATGTTGATCTGTAGCTCTGAATCGTGTAATGATCATCAACAAACTAAGTAAAGTCTAAGTGATTCTCAACGCAACATATAAGAACATGTGAACATGATCGATGAAATGTTTACCATTTACCATACGTGTAAGATTTTAATTCAATTTGACTACCCATCTAACTTATATGATAACATTTGGTTTATAGGGGTGTTGATATGAAAAACTTTTTGTTTGGTATCAAACAACATTGCAATATAATCTCTTGATCTATCCCTGCTAATTATTAATTCAACATGAATTTTCAGATGTCAAATTATTTCATGTTGAATAAAATCATTTGTTTTACGTCTTCGCTTGACCTAATAACTATTACATTTCAAATGTCAATTACACTAGAGCGAAAACATGTATTACATGAGCACCTCTCCTAACATGATTAAATGATTAAGATATATTGATTGTTATATTGTCATACCAGTGAACACCTTCATAAAAAAATGATCATTTTTCTTTTGAATCCTATTAAAGCCATTTTTGATATATTGGGTCCAACTTACATATTTTTTCATACTAAAAATCAAATTTGTGCCTTAAAGATTCAGAACACATCCGCATCAAATCTTTTTGTATATATGAGTCTTTGAATTTGTGATTGAAGTTGTTAACAAAATGTCAAGCATAATACAAATGGTATCCTAAAGGTTCACGCCAAATTTTTGCTACTATATTCTTAATGTTTACATGTTCATTTGATATTATACAAATGTTTATTCCTTTACTGGTAACGTACCGTTGTGGTTTTGAATCTATAAGCTTTTACAAATATAAGACAAGGAATTCATTACTAATAGGGGTGAGCCTAATGATTTTAGTAAGGATGATAATAAGTAGGGTTAGGGTTGGATTTTGCTTGATTTTCCCCTGACTCAAAATATTTAAATCCATTACCCATCTCAATCTTTAACACAATCAGATCGGGTTGATTGAAGGACTTTTTTTACTAGAAAAGTACCTACTAGGTATTTGATATGATCCTGTTTTTATTAAATCAATTCACAAAAATAAAATTTAAGTTTAAAAAATAAATTAGATCTTCATCAATAAATCATAAAACCATAAAATAGAGTCTAATCTCCAAATCCTTTTATAAAACCATAAAAACTCTCAATAAATCATAAGATGAAGATAAAGGGCTTTTTATAGTTTAGAGTGGGTGAATATCTTATGTTGAAAAGCAATTGCTACCTACTATTTTGATCACTAGAAAACCCTAACTAGTCTTTAGAGTTCTAAAGTAAGGAACCAGTTATGATAAAATAAAGATATTATCACCCTAAAGCATTTTATTGGGGTAAGTTGCATTGCCACTTGTCTTTTATTTTTAATGGTATGTTGTGCCTAATTTACTAGTGATCTATCTACATGGGTGATAACGGGTCTACTATTATGAGTTAAACCTTGTATAGATGGTTGGTTCAAGTCTAACCATTATAACTTCTGGTTCATTTGTGTCACTCCTAATTATTACCATTTTGATAGCACTTGTTGAATTGACATGTCTATAATTGGTGACTCTTGATCATGACATGTGATTAATAGTATATCAAGTCGTGTCAATAAAAAACTAATAAGCTTATGTTGGGCTTATTGAATCTTATTAAGGTTCATATATCCCACTACCAAATATTTACTTGGAATATTTGTAGAATGAATAAAGATTGTATGCCACAGTCTTACCCAAACAATGACCATCATGGGTTAATCTATTTGGAATAAGATCTAATGACATAAAGGTCCTTTATGGACTAAGTTTTTGACAAATAACCCTTTTGAGGTTCACTTATCTTTCAGATGTGTTATATAAGAATCACCTTCTTATAATTCTAGCTTTACTTATTCACCTCCTATTAGTGTTTATACACATCGGTGTTATCATTCGTGTATATGTATTCACAACGGATGGATAACTTTTTATATTCTTATTAACATGCATGTATGAGAAATAATTAAGAGACCAATACTCCTAATTTACTTGGTGAAAATTAGACTTAGACATTTATAATACTTATTTTCATTTAAAATTAAAAGAATAGACTACTCCTCTTAATTTTCAAGGTAATGGCCCATGTTGAGTCCATTTTACCTAAATACATAGAGTGAATAACAAAATATTTTTGACATGATTTTTTTTTTAAACAAAGATGGGTTTTAAAAGGCTTCTGATGTTAGCCTAATGGACCTTTTTAATATGGGCCAAACCCTTAATGAGTTTTATAAACAAGTTATAAAACTTAATGCAAATGTATGTATGTATGTATGAGTATTGGTTTTCTATCATTTAAAACCAAAAGACTATGTCAACACATATAGTTGAATAGATCAATGTTCATATACAAAGAAAAAACATGTTGCAATCCTAAGAATAATGTTGAAATGGCAAAGGACATGAAAGAAAACAAAATGCAAAATTAAGAGATTCAACCAAATGCATTGAAACACAAATATCAATATGATAAATGTTGTTCAATCCCTAATATCTCATCACAAAACAAATCAAAATCAACAATAAAACAAGATGAAAGATTAAGGTACTTAGCCAACATCATTCAAATACAAATATCAATCCAATAAAAATTATTCAATCTTGAAAATCTCATCACAAAATACATCAAAACTAACAATAAAATAATATAATTATTCAAAAGATGTTTGGGGTTTGAGATGGACCTTTTAAAAAGGTTATTGAGGTGGACCAGAAGCTACTGAAACAATGGTGAAAGTGGCATAATAGTGGTTGCAAGTCTCTAACACGTGCCTAGAGGGATTGTCACGGTTAGCGGGTCATTGCACACGCCATCGACATCTGATTGACACATAGGTGGCTCTGCCTGGAACCATAATTTTAAAACCCTGCTTGACCCAGTGGGTCGACCCAGGGCTGAAACCGGGCTGGGTTTATGAAAAAATAGGGGCAGTTAAAAACCCGGCCGACTTGGATGACCCGACGGGATGACCCGGTAAGACTCGGTCAAAAACCCAGTTGTAACCCGTTAACTAATTTTTTTTTATTTTTTACCAAAACGACATCATTTTGATTTATAAAAAAAAATAAAGTTGACCCGGGTGACCCGGTCAAAACCTGTGACCCAGACCTTGGGCTGGGCCGGGTTTAAAAACACTGCCTGGAATACCACTCTATGCTCTTCCTTATGGTATCAATGGTTTCATCCACCACCATTGATGGAGAGAGATTGAAGGAGTTGAAGGTCCGATGGTCTTTTCTTTCTCAATTAGTTTGTTTTCTAACTTTCAAATATGCTCATGTTGTTGAATTACATGACTTATATAATTATGTAGTTCTCATTAAAGGGAGAAGAATGATAGTGGTCTTGCCTTGTTTAGAGGTTAGAGGAGAGAGAAACTAAATATAGAAGTTTTTAGGGTTGTTTGCTCTCTCTCTTTGATTGACAACATTGCAGGGGTTGTTGGCTTCAATTGATAAAGGGGTTTTTTTAGAGGGCTTTGAGATGAAGAGAATGGTGATGGTCTCATTAGAAATAGAGATTAAAGGTGAAAGAAATCAATTAGAGAAGTTTTAGTTTTAGAGAGAGAAAGATGAGGCTAGGCTTTTTTTATGGGAGAAAGGTAGGAGAAAATGAATAATGTTCTTCTAGAGTTTATTTCTTCACATTTCAGGTCGTATTCTAAAAAAAATATGATAGCTCTCTCGGCTAGGGTTTTAGGTTTTTTTTGTTAAGGTTTTTAAAAAAAGTGTGAGGGGAGGAAAATGATGAATAGTCATCCTTTTCTCTATAATTCATTCATTTATTTATAACCCATAAATTTTATTATCTTTTCTTTTGTTATTTGGTCCCCAAGTTTCTTTTTCACTTAAACCTATTGTTTATATTGCTTTCTATTTTGATTTTTGATTTTTGATTTTCTCATTTTTATATATATCATTTTTTTTTTTGAAAAACTATGTTAGTCAATTCAATAAGAAATCAAGAATTACAAAATAAATAAGAATGCGTCGAAAATATATTTTTTAAAATTTAATTTTCTAAAAAGACATTAACAAGAAAAAATACTTGAAAATTATAAAATAAAAATGTGAATAACTGAAATAAATTGAAAACATTTTTTTGAAGTTTTTTTCTTTTTTGAATTTTTGAAATATATTTTGAAATTAAAAGTTAAAATTGGATTGTGGCAAGATTTTATAGATAAACCCATGAAAAAAAAGATGATTCGATTATTTAATGCCATTATTGAACCACACCAAAAGTAATTCAATTAATAATTTGCCAGTTTGACATGCAAATTCACCTTAACACGGCAGAAATAATATGGGTTTTGAGCCCAATTATAAAATCCAACTCCTAAGTTGAAAAACAATACTAGTGTATAATAGCTGTCCAAAGCCCAAGTAAACATTTTACTTAACAGAAATTTAAAGTTTGTTCGTGATTTTTTTGAAAACAGATCGAAATCGAACTCACCTGGGAAACTCGCTCAAATTCGAGGCAACAAGCACTAGAAGTACTAAACAAAACAAAACAAGCATTTCAGGTTTCTTCTAGCTTAGCAACAGCGTAAGAATCGTTCTTTGTGGATTTTTGTTTTTCTGGGTGATTATTAAGCTTTAGAGTGGAAAACAGGAGATGGATATGTGCTAAAATGGGTTCTTTTTTAGCAAAAGTATAGTTTTTGTTTAGGTGGAGGGAGGGGGGGGTGGCAGAAATGGATGGAGGAGGAGGGAGGAGGATAACGGCTAGTCCGAGGCCGTGTAATGGGAAAAGAGTGGTGGCGAGGAAACGGGGAAGGGGTTTTGGCGGAGGAGATGGGTTTGTTAACAGTGTCAAGAAGCTTCAGCGAAGGGAAATTTGTTCTAAGCGCGACCGTACCTTACTATGACTGATGCCCAAGAACGTTTTAGAAACATCCGGTTACAGGTACCCTTTTGGCTTTGGTTTCCTAAATTTGTCTTTACCGTTTTTTTTCCTGTGGAAATCTTGGGTTTTGATTATTGATTTGCCTGTTCTTGTTTAAGGGTGTTTTCACAATGTGTCTATTTTTTCTGCTGCATCTGTGTTAATCGTTTTCATGATAAATTTTTTATATTTTAAGCAAGAAATCTATGGCTGTTAATGGGTTTTATCGATCAAAGTTAGAATGGACATGAGGTTAAATTAGTATAGGGTATTTGTTCTTTAACATATGTGTTCTTAAAGTTCTTGTTTTAAGTGCTTCGTCGCATTCATATTTATTAGCGTCTTGTGGGTGCTAGATTCCTTTGAGCTATATACCAATAACATTATAAGCACCAAGAAGTATAGTGGCAGTACTGTTAGGTGTTGCTAGTGATATTGATCTTGGCAGATTGTTGCGGTGAGGACACAGTGGTCTAGCGAATTCTTGATTTGGGTTGCCAAAAGCTATATGAATGGAGATTGTGAGTGATGCATGTGGTATTATCTCTAGAGTTTAGTTTCAGTTTTGGTAGTTTCTTGTTTGATGAAGGTGGATTAAAATTTGCTCTAAGCATTGACATGACAGTGCCAATCTCTTTGCCTTTCACTTCTTGTTATACAGGCCTAGCAATTGACAATATTTGGAGTTCAAAACTTTTAATTGGAGATAAATTTCATAAGAAGCCAGAAATTCAATAAAGAGTGTTAAATGTAGGCGGGATTGGAATCTGCAGGTATTCAGGAAGAAGGGCAGAGGAAATCCTTGACACCTCCCCTCTTCAATAAACCCCCTACCATTTGAGTGCAATTGAAACTAGAACTTCTAAATTAGAACTTCCTTGTTCAAACCTTCGCTGACGTGCTTGAGGGTTTGTGATGAAGTAATTTTTCTTGCCTACTTGGAAATCTACTTGCTTGTGTCATCTTCCCAGTGTGATTTGAAACTAGAACTTCTAAATTAGAATTTTCTAGCCCAACCTTTGAGGGCTTGCGATGAGTAACTCTGCTTGCCTACTTGGAAGCTGCTTGCTTGTGGTTTCACAAATTAACTGAATGTAATAATTTAACTGGTAACCAAACAATTACGCCTCAGCCAAGGCTAAGGGAAAGAACTAAGGATGTTGCTGGACTAACTAGCTATGGAATACTCTTCGATCAACTTGTTTGGCTGGTTCTTGATACAAATCTTAACATTGCGTTTTCACATAATCCCAACTTTGTTGCTTGGTTTTTGAAGAGGAAAGTTCTTCTTTTGCTAGTTGATAGTGATGGTGTTAGACTACTTACATGTATCCATTATTGCTTTTCATGAATATAAAGGTATTCTCACTCTTGCTAATAAAAAAAATACCTTTAGATGGCTTATTGTTAGCCATACTGCATTTCTATATAATGATGCTTAATCATAGTGAAGCTGGGAAATAAACTAACCACTTTAATTTCTGGTGGTAAGTAGGGCACTACAAGCATGATATGCTATTTTGCAAATAATATTTCTCCTATAAATGTCTCAACAGTTACTTTCATATACACTGCATTCTGCTTCATATTGTTTATGTTCCTTCTTTCTGCTGTGGGATGTGATCCGTGAATAGGAGGAATATGATACTCATGATCCAAAAGGTCACTGTACCATGGTACTGCCATTTTTAAGAAAGAGATCAAAGATTATTGAGATCGTAGCAGCTCGTGACATGGTGTTTGCTCTTGCACAGTCTGGTGTCTGTGCAGCATTTAGCCGAGGTATTGCTCATCTTTCCACTTCAGTTCTGATCCTGGATTTTATTTGCATAAAAAAGTGGGATGGAGGGGTTTTAATGTGTTCCTATTGTTGGATGCAGAGACCAACCAAAGGATATGCTTTTTGAATGTCACTCCTGATGAAGTTTGTAGAATTGTTAAAGTATGAAAATGATATTTCTCTTATTCTTGATGCATGAGTACTATATATATATATATATATATATAGGTCTAGTTTTAATCTAAATCCCTAGAATCAAGCTATAATTGAATGCATATAAATCAGCCCTATAACTGACAACCCTATAGTTGACTTACTCTATTTAGAACAATAATCAATCCTATAATTGATTTACTATATTTACAACACTCCCCTTTAAGCCGGAGCATATATGTTAATCATGCCTAGCTTACAAATATATTCAATCCTAGGACCACTCAAAGCTTTAGTGAAGATATCACCTAACTGCTTTGTAGTTTTGACATGACTAGTAGAGATCAAATTTTGCTGAATTTTCGCACGGATGAAGTGACAATCAATTTCAATATGCTTAGTTCTTTCATGAAAAATTGGATTTGATGCAATGTGAAGAGCAGCTTGATTGTCACACCATAACTTCATACGTATTGAACTACCAAGACCAATCTCATTGAGCAATTGCTGTATCCATATAAGTTCACACGTGGATTGTGCCATGGCTCTATATTTTGATTCAGCACTGGAACGAGACTACATTTTGCTTCTTACTTTTCCATGACACCAAGTTTCCCCCAACAAAAACACAATAACCCATAGTAGATCTTTTATCAATTTTAGAACATGCCCAATCTGCATATGAGAAGCATTCAATATGAGTATGACCATGATTTCTATACCATATACCACGCCCTGGAGCTCCTTTAAGATAACACAAAATTTGTTCCAAGGCTGCCTAATGGGTGGTTCGTGGGGAAGCAATGAACTGGCTCACAATGCTAGCAGGATATGTAATGTCAGGACGAGTCACCATTAGATAATTTAACTTGCCAACTAATCGACGATACATCTTAGGATTTGCAAACGACTCACCATCTTCTGCTGTAAGTTGTGTGTTGGTGACCATTGGTGCACTACAAGATTTGGCACCCAACTTTCCAGTTTCTGTCAAAAGATCAAGAATATACTTTCTTTGAGATAGAAAGATACCCTTCTTAGACTTTGTAACTTCAATACCGAAAAAATACCTTAGCATCCCTAAATCTTTAGTTTGGAAATTTGCTTGAAGAAAAGACTTAAGAGCTGAGATGCCTTTATTGTCACTACCAGTGATAACAATATCATCAACATACACAACCAACAAGATAAGGCCAACTTCAAATTGTTGGTAGAATATCGAATGATCACACTTACTCTTTTTCATACCAAATTCTTGAATAACCTCACTAAATCGCCCAAACCAAGCATGTGGACTCTGTTTTAACCCATATAAGGACTTTCGAAGTCGACAAACCTTACTAGACTCCCCCTGAGCAACAAACCCAGGTGGTTGCTCCATATACACTTCTTCGTTCAGATCACCGTGAAGAAATGCATTCTTGATATCTAACTGGTGTAAAGGCCAATCATTAGTAGCAACAATAGATATAAATAAACAAACAGATGCAAGTTTAGTCACTGGAGAGAAGGTATCAGAATAATTTACTCCATATGTTTGAGCATATCCTTTGGCAACAAGACGAGAATTAAGACGAGCCACAGACCCATCAGGATTGACCTTGACAACATACACCCATTTACAACCAATAGTTTGTTTTCTTGCTGGTAAGTCTATGAGTTCCCAAGTGCCATTATCGTCTAAAGCTCTTATCTCTTCTTCCATAGCAGCTCACCAACCAGGATGAGACAAAGCCTCAACTAAAGTTTTGGGAACAGATACAAAGTCTAAAGAAGCAATAAAGCAACACAAAGAAGGAGACAAATGTATATAAGAAGCAAACGATGAGATATGATGAGTACATTGTCTTTTACCTTTACGAACAACAATAGGAAGATCGAGACTAGGATCTGTAGACGTAGGATCTAGTGGAGGACATGAGTTGTCTGGTGGAGGATGTCGAGAATACACTTGGGTGATGACTAGTTTTATGGGAACTGAGTCATTTGAGGAAGCATGGTTAATAGTAGTGGTAATATTGTATACTAGAATATCATCATTCTCCCCCTCACAATTATAAATTTTCGACATGGGAAAGATTGGAGTGGTTTAAAAAAATGAAATATCAGAAGACACCAAATAACGACCCAACTCAAGAGAGTAATATCGATACCCTTTCTGTAGATGAGAATACCCTAAAAAGACACTTCAGAGACTTAGGATCTAGTTTAGACACGTCAGGCCGAACATCACGAATAAAACAAGTACAACAAAAAATGCGTGGTTCAACTTGAAATAAGGAATAAGAAGGAAACAAAATAGAATGAGTAGTAGCACCAACCAAAACAGATGAGGGCATACGATTAATTAAAAAACAAGCTGTCAAAACTGCATCTGCCCAGAACTGTTTAGGGACATTCATTTGAGAAAGGAGGGCTCTAGCAACTTCTAGTAAATGTCTATTTTTACGTTCTGCAACACCATTTTGAGGTGCGGTGTCAACACATGAAGACCGATGAAGAATTCCATTTTGTGACATATAGGAATTAAAAGCCTTGGAAAAATACTCTTTTGCATTATCACTTCGTAAAATGCGCACATAAACATTAAATTGAGTTTTATTTTAGCACAAAAGGCATTAAATATAGAAAGTAATTCTAACCTGTTTCTCATTAAATATAACCAAGTGACATGAGAATAGTCATCAATAAAAGTGATAAAATATCAAAATCCAGACTTAAAAAGTATTGGACAAGTACCCCAAACATCAGAATGTATTAACTCAAAGGGGGACACAACCCGTTTATTAACTCTTGGCACATATGAAGAGCGATGATGTTTGGCAAATTGATTATTCTGTTTTTCTCACATTGTTTTTGTGTTTCTTTTTTGTGTGACTTTTGTTTTGCTAGTCTTTCTCCAACCCTAGTTAAATGGCGGATAATGGTACTCCGTGACACTTAAGTCGCTTCTTTCAGTTTCCCATCTGATATCTGTGTATATATTTGCTCAATTCCTTGCTCCTCTTTTCTCTGCATCTCTTCTCCACTTGTCATTTGAAAAATAGACATCACTCTTGAAAAATTAAAAAGGTACTTTCCCGTTTTGTCTCAAAATACGATTATAAAAATTTACCGTGCTAGGTGTGAAAGATTGAGATTGTTAATGAACCATGGAATTCCTGAAGATATTTGCTGGCTAATTGAAGCAAAAATTCGATTATCTGGTGAGTCTTCTAATTCTTTTATTTCATACATGGTTGGGACAGGTAAAAGTACTTTTGCAAAGAAATGTCGTGCAAAACGACTAAAAGTCTGTCACAGATGTGCTAGATGGATTTGTAATGCAAAATGTCGTTATTTAGGAATGGTATATGTAAATCGTGAAAATAAAATACAATTCATTAAGGATGATCTGAGTAAGGAGTCTTTAGATAATCTTCTATTAACTCTTGAGACGCACCCTAGTGGAGATGTGTATCGTGTAATTCATGATTTATGACCTCAATTTCATAAAGAACATGCTCAACATAGTCTTGGGAATCTGAATAAAAAAGACCTTTTTTGCCAGTTTTTAAGAAAATTGGATGGGAAGCTTATCCTCGACCCATAAAGGGCGTTTAAGCTGTTATTGGACGTAAAATCAATGGAAGATGTGAGCCACAATCACAACTACTTGTACATATACATGCTAAAAAAAAGTGACTCCAGCTGGCCTACATATAGGTGGTATGATTGCATTTTCAATTTCTCATCTATAAAATCTTCTCTTCCTTCCCTTCATTTCTACTCAACCCATACATTTAACAGATATAGAAGTGTGTAGACATGACAGATTCCTTAGGATATTAAATAAAAAATATTTGTGTTTTTGGTGGATCCAGTCCTAGAAAAGAAAAGGAATTTTTACAATCAGCAAATCATCTTGGTTGGGTACTAGTTGAGAGAAAGATTTATTTAGTATATGGGGGAGGCAACCTTGGGTTAATGAAGAGCAGTCAACAATTGTATTTTTAGGAGGCAATCAAGTTTTGGGTGTCATTCGAAAAGCTTTAGCCAAAATGGATTTTATTGGAAAAATAGTTGGAGAGGAACTGCAGGTCTCCACAATGTCTAAACGAATAGATACAATGTTTGATCATGTTGACGCCTTCATTGCCTTACTAGGTGGTCTGGACACATTAGAAGAGATATTTCATATTTCATCTTGGGCCCAATTGAACATTCACCAAAAACCTATAGGTTTGCTAAATATTAATGGTTTTTATGATTAGTTGTTATCTTTTCTTGATCATGCTGTGGAACAGAATTTTCTTACATTTTCAGCACGACAAATCATAATCTCTACTGCTACTGTTGAACAACTGATTGATCAATTGCAATCTTTCAGCCCAGTAATTGATTCCTCCATGAGTCGAATAGACTAGTCAACTAGGGATAGTCGTAAAAAGCTTAGATTGGATTTGAGCCTTAACTTGTAAAAACTTGTGTCTTTTGGTTTTATTAATAGCATAACTTTTTTTTTTTCTTGTTTTGTTATTTCTTGTTTTTGTTTAAGTGTGTTTTAGATTTGTTAGTAGTCACTGCTTCAGATGATGTCTTCTATACTCTACCTTTCTACCTTAAAACATTGAGGACTTTGTCTTGTTTTGGTTGGGGAGAGGGTAGTTAAATTAAAAAAACAATAATAATAATAATTGTTTTTGTTGCTATTAAAACCATTTGATAGAACTGTTATTATTAAGATGACAGAGTAAGGAATATTGTCTTGTTTTGTCTTGAGACGCATCTTAGTAAACATTCATAACAAGGTCTCTCATAACACTTTTTGAAATATTTAGGTTTACAAACTCTCGCATTGTTATCACTTGATTCTGCTCATATACTCATTTAACAAGTATTCATAAACCTTCATTTTCACACATATACTTTAAAGTATGATTGTGGGTTGCACATTGGATTATTACATTATTTATATTCTTTTGTTAAAGATAACAACTAAAGAAAAGGGATAATATATAATTTTCTAAAAAAAACAAAAAAAGAAAGATAATAAATATAATAAAATAAATAAATAAAAATGTAGATAAGTTTGGTTTCGTAGCCTCCCTAACTTAAGCAATTAAGCCTGAAGGGGTGTTTTAACACCTAATACCCTAAAGTCAACTGACTTGGGAGCTATTGGCCTAGTGCTTGTTATATAGGTTGAGGAGAAAAGCTTAAGGGAATCAAACATTGCACTATCTACATTTTAGTATCTGCAACTCGAGTAACAAAGCTCGTAGGGGTGTTTCAACACCTAATGCCCTAAGACTAACTGGTTTGGGAGTCATTAGCCTAAATCTCGTTACATGGGTTAAAGATGCATTGTGTTTTAACTTTTTTTTTTTATATATATAAAAAAAGGTTAAAACACAATTATATATATAAAAAAAAGTTAAAAGACAATGCATCTTTAACCCATATAACGATATTTAGGCTAATGACTCCCAAACCAGTTAGTCTTAGGGCATTAGGTGTTGAAACACCCCTACGAGCTAGTTATATATATGTAAAGCTCGTAGGGGTGTTTCAACACCTAATGCCCGAAGACTAACTAGTTTGGGAGTCATTAGCCTAAAGCTCGTTACATGGGTTAAAGATGCATTGTGTTTTAAGTTTATATATATATATATATATATAAAGAGATAATAATCTCAACCCAAGGAAGTTAACATTAGAACAAAATTGTGTTTTCTTCCAAAAAAAGCCCTATAGCTATATTTTAATATATTAGAACAAAATGAAGGTTTATTAATATCTTGATTGAGAAGTATGAAGCAGATATATAAATTTAATTAGAGTTTGTTTATTTGGATACATTAATGAAAGTTAAATGATGAATGCCTTGCTTTCTGGATCGTGTAAATTGTTTTTCTACTTTAACGCTTTAATCACTAGAGACTAGTAATAAGTTAGTTGGGGGGTGTGATTAGTACTTAAAAGTGTATTCTTATTAAGGTTTATATCATCATATTGTACTTTAAGTATCATTAAATTCCCTAACTTAAGCATGTTTTATAATACAAGTCTGATAATATAAGATAATTTTGATTTATGGTAAATGCTCATTTTAAATGCAGGAAAATCTTACAAAGGATTGATTGATGTGATTAATTATTGAAAATAGAAGGACAAAGGAAGGGCTAAGGTTAGAGAAAAAATGCTGGATCAAACTAGAACATTATTCAGTTATTTGATCATTTTTGGAGTTGTGTACCTTGGATTGATGTTTGATTTATTGTTCTGGAAAGTTAAGACATAAGCCTACAACTTTCATGAAGAGTGGAAGATCCAAATATGTCGTTTTTAAATTCAAAGCTTGGCCATAGAAGAGAAGTTAGAATCTGTCTTGAAATCCAGTGTTTGAAATCCAACCCAAACACTGCTTAGAAGTTTACCCATAGATGGAGTTCTAGAAATCTAAATGATATCAAATTTTGGTGGGTGAAAAGCTAATATAATTTACAATAACTTTCATGGGACCACTTGCTCCAATTCTGATATTAGCAATGATATTCCATCTAGATAAGAGCTTGAGGGCTATCAACCACGTCCACCAGAAGCACTACTTAGTATTTTAGCCATATCTTGAGCTGTAGTGATCTAAATGCTCTGAAATGTTGTGGGTAAAAAGAGAAGATGATTGCTAACAACTTTAATGAAGAACACTGCTAAATTCTGATTGCATCAATGTCATTTCATCCAGCCAAAATGCTTGAGTGTTGTTGTCCATTAAGTCCACTAAATCAATGGCCACTACATCAATAATCAATTATCAAATGAATAGTTCTGAATTTTAACCTATAAAAGAAGGCATTTGCCATTCATTTAGACATTTTGGTTTTCATATCAAAATGCCTAAATGAATGGCAAATGCCTTCTTTTATAGGTTAAAATTCAAAACTATTCATTTGGTAATTGATTATTGATGTAGTGGCCAACTATTGATTTAGTAGACTTCGTGGATAGCAACACTCAAGCATTTTGGCGGGATGAAATGACATTGATGCAATCAGAATTTGATAAAGTGTTCTTCATGAAAGTTGTTAGCAATCATCTTCTCTTTCCACCCATAACATTTCAGAGCATTTAGATCACTACAGCTCGAGATATGGCTAAAATACTAAGTAGTGCTTCTGGTGGACGTGGTGGATAACCATCAAGCTCTTGTCTGGATGAAATGTCATTGCTAACATCAGAATTGGAGTAGGTGGTCCTCATGAACGTTATTTTAAATTGTTTTATCTTTTCACCTACCAAATTGGACGTCATTTGGCTTTCTAGAACTCCATCTATGGGTAAACTTCTGAGTAGTGTTTGGGCTGGATTTCAGGACAGATTCTAACTTCTCTTTTATGGCCAAGCTTTGAATTTGAAAACGACAGATTTGGGTCTTCAACTCTTAATGAAAGTTGTAGACCTATGTCTTAAATTTCCATAACAATAAACCAAACATCAATCCAAAGTCCACAACTCCAGATATGATCAAATGACTGAATAATGTTCTAGTTTGATCCAACATCTTTTCTCTAACCTAGGCCTTATTTTGTTCTTTTATTTTCAATAGTTAAATCACATCAATCAATCTTTTGAATCGTAAGATTTGTTTGCATTTAAAATGAGCATTAATCATAAATTAAAGCTATCTTATATTATTAGACTTGTTATTATAAAACATGCTTAAGTTATGGAATTTAATGATATACTTTAAGTGCAATATAATGATATAAAGATTCAATAAGAATGCACTTTTAAGTACTAATCAGGGGTTCTATTGTATTGATATGCTTGTACAGATATATATGCGCTACATGTATGGAGGAGAAAAAAATAGATTGGGAATGCTTGCTATTTCAATAAGTATGAATGGATTTTAAAATTTCCATTTCCATTTTAATTGTTTATAGGCAACATGAAAAAAATAACTTGTTTTTTTAATAACAATTATGGTTCCGAGAGCATATCTATATGGCTGGCCTTAAATTTTGAGAAAGCCAATCATGAGTGTTCAGATTATAAGGGTTATACTTTATCTTTTACTATTGTTTCTGATACTTATATTGTAGGTCATGTGGACTCCACATGAGATGATAAATTGGTTGTTGCTCTTGTTGTTTTTACTAACGAGATGAATATTGATGGTCCCACTAATATTTTTTTAGATGGTTAAGCTACATTGCATAGATCAGGTAAAACACATTCCAGTTAATATCGATACGAGTGATGCATTGCATGCCATAAATCATTAGGGGAAAGTGATAATTACGACTAGTTAAGCTATCATGGATTTTTTTTTTATCACAGTAAGATGCACAAAGGAATGAGATATGTATAGAAATGTATCTTGTGATTACAGAGAAGAAGTATATGATTTGTTAAAATTTTATTAAAATTGGATAATGTCTTTAATAAAAAGAATTATGTTATGATTTTTATGTTCTTGGATTTATTGTTGTCATGAACCAAATTAATTGTAGGATTAATAAACTTAATAACCACTAGAATTATAGTAGTTATGCAATTCAACCTAAATTCATACAACATGAAAATAGAATGTAATTTACCATAAATCTCACAAGAATATAGAATGTAGGGGGGATTTGGTTAATAGAACTTTTAGTCATTTCGTTGGATGTTGTTATTAATGAAGTTATAGTTTTGAAATGTGACATTTAACTAATGTCACTAATTCCAAATGAGACATATCAAGAAGTCACGATTAGGAAGCACGATATCAATTAAATGTTACATTTCAAAACCATGACAACCCCAAATTATGTTATTTCGCTAAAACATTTTTTAGTTATGTTATTTCAATAATTTTTCTTAACTTTCTTTGTTAATAGCCTAAAATAGCCAAAAATATATATATATGCAATTATAAAAAGGACCATAAATGAATTGAGTCAACCCTAATCAACCGGTCAATCCCCAACCCGGGTCATGAGACTGAGATAACTCTATATAATGCAAATTAAAAAAAATTACGAAGCTTAATTTCCAATCAAACTAAGATTGAAGGATTAAATAAAAAAAAGTCAATTAGAAAAAGTGGCCCAAAAAAATGACCCAAGTCAACTTGGGTAAACCCGTTAAACCTTTGACCTATATCATGAAATCATGAAAATTCATAGAAAGCAAATAATTTTTTTTTTTTATGAAACTCTAATTTCAATATATCTAATATTGAATGTTGAAATTGAAAAAAAAAAACGAAATCCATGAGATTGATAATAACCCAACATAAAATAAAATAAAATTACAAAGTATAATTCCCTAAACAACCTAATATTAACTAAAAAAAAAAGATTGGGTTGTTAAAAGATAAAATTGAAAAAAAAAACTATATAAAAAAATAAAACACTATTTTAATGAATATTGTTTTATGAGTGTAACTACATTGATTTAGCCACATTTACATTTGTTAATAGATGTATTGTATGGAATCTAATTGCTTTAGGTGATTTATATTTGGACATTTAAAAAGATAATTTATTATCATTCTAGATAGGTGCCCTGCTCTTTGATGTGGGATGCATCTTATTTCATTAACAACGTTTAACATAATAAGATTGTCACATGTGACTAAGTAAAACACAAATTAAAGAAAAGTGGGGCAAAAATTAATTATGTGATATGTATAAAGAAGTAAGGCAAATGCAATGTTAAATAACAATAATGGCAGCTAAGCAATTGCAATAACGATAGTGAATAAACATTACTAATGCCAAGCTAATCTAAGAACAAAAGTCCTACCTAAACAAAAGAAGCAGAAATTCAGAGGTGTTGGTGAAGCTAATGAAGAAACATAGCTTTTATTGCTTGGTGTTTTGTAAGAAAAGTTTTGATATTTGTCATAACCCAATTTGTTTGCCTTCTTTTTCTTACTTGTTTAAAAAAAATCCTAAAAATAGGAAAAAAACAACAAAAATCTAAAAAGAAATATTTTTGATATATTTGTGTCATTTTTGGCCTTTTTAGCGTCTTTTTAAAAGAATAAAAAAATCAAAAATTTACTTTTGACTTGTTCAGTTCTTAACACACTCATTTTAAAATCATTGATCAATTTTATTGAGTCGATATTGACATTGTTTTTTTTTTTAAATATCAAAATACAAAAAAATATGAAAAATAAAAAAAATATTTGGATAAGAGAACCAAAAATGCAAAGGAAGAAAAATGAGGGACCAAAGTGATTTTTTAGTTATATGGGACCAAGTAATTGGGAGGAAAATGACTTCATTTTGCCTATAAATAAACATGGGACCAAGTAATTGGGAGGAAAATGACTTCATTTTGCCTATAAATAAGTGGTTGTACAACTAAAAATAAAGGAGGGGGGGATTAGTTAGAGAAAAAAAAATCACACACACATACACACCAAAACACTCTAACACCTACTAGCTCACACTCTTCTAAAAGATAAAAAAAAAAACCCTAGACCCCATCTTTACCACTCAGCACCACTACCTTTTCCGGTGGAGAACTCATCTTAAACCAATCCTAACAAAACCCATTTTAGGCTTTATCCCACACTTTCCAACAGAGACCCATTTCAAAAACAAAAAACCACCTCACTATGATCCCTCTCTATCTTTTAAAAACAAAAACACGCCATTAACCATTATCTCTTTCCTTCTTCGAGCCACCGTGAAACAACACTATTAATAGCCATTAACATCCCTCATGATTTTCCCTCTCCCTCATGTTCCAAACTCAACTGCTCCCCCCCCTTTACTTAGCAGCTTTTGAACGACCTATCAGCATCACCAAATACCATAATAGTAGCTGTTGCCAATGACCTTTTTCTGTGAACCAATAAAACAACCCTGTCACTTTGACCAACCATTCACCCATCATCTTCAACCTCATTGTCAAGAATAAAAAATTGAAAAAAATTACTTTCACTACTTCCACAATAGTCTTCAACCACCATATCTTTCCCTCATGGCTTCAGCTTTCAACCAACACACTAGTTGTCTTGTCTTCTCTTTTCCACCATTCCAACAATTATTTTCAACTAGTAGCAGCTCCTCCTTACAACAGAATATATCATTACTTCCTCACTAATAGCAGCTCTTAACATGCCATGACCAGCCGACCACTCTCAATGTCAAACATTTCCCTCACATTTCACTTGGCCCTAAAAATAAGACCCTCTCACAATAAAAAAAAAACCCTAACATTGGGCCTGAGATCAACCTAAGCCTTGGACAACCCCACTAGTGGCATCATCTGTTGCCACTAGAAGTGTCGCACGTGTACGGCGTTGCGACGATCGTTCACCCTCAGGTATATAGTGTATCTATCTGGAAAAAATAAAAAAGACAAGGAATCATTGTCTTTTTAAGTGGAAAGATAGAATGAGAGTCGCCACCTAGTATTTTGGTCACTAGGAACCCTAATTGGTCTCAGAGATCGAGTACAGGGACTGATTGCGTAAATGAAAGGTATTAGCACCCCAAATACGCCCTACCTAAGGTAAGCTGCATTGTTTTATTGTCTGATATATGCTATGGTTTTATCGTATTTCTAATTGTTGGTCTGTCTACGGTTTAAGAAAAGTCCTCCTCGGTAAGGAGATCCTTATTTTATCGGGTAAAATCTAATCGTTCTAACGTTAACGAAAGAACTACCTTTATAATATTAGGAATACGTTTTACATATAAACTTGTAATCCCTAATACTAAAAACAAAACAAAATATTTTTTGGATTTTTTTGAAATATTGGCCAAGTTCTCGTGATTTTAATAAACTGGTTATTAAAACCAAAATGCATGTTAAAATATTTTTTTTGAAGTTTTCTTTATTGTATGAAAATATGATATGAATTTTTAGCTTTGAGAGACTTGACTGTATGCATAAAAAAAATATTTTTTTGTTGTGTTTTTTGGAATGGGCCAGACCTGGCCCAAAAAGAAACTGGGCCGAGATCAGCCCAAAATAAAACTGGGCCAGAATTGACCTAAAAAAGAAACTGCTTTCTACAAGGCAACCCAACCGTGTGGACTGGACTACTAAAGTCCAGCCCATGAAGATAGCTGGTGCTAATTATATTTTAATTTTGCTGCAAAACGTGAATTGCTCATGTTTTCATGCAAATGAAACCAACCGGGAAGACAGATCAGAGAAGGAGAGAAGATTACCTGGAGTGAAGGAGCATGTTTGTTAACGTTTGTGGTGGCTTACGGTGGCGGTGGTTGAGAAGCTCGGTGGCGGCTGCTGCAATGCTTCTTCTTTTTTTCGTGTAAAGACACTAGTCCTTGCGTCTTCTCCTTCTCTCTCTTTTTTTTTTCTGTTTTCTCTCTCTTGGTTCTCTCCTCTCTATCTTTGTGCTTCTCCTCTCTTTTTTTTTCTTCTCCTCTGTTTTTTTCTTTCTTTCTCTCTTTGTTTTCTCTCTCTCTTTTTTTCTTCTTCTCCTCCTTTTGCTGCCCTCCTCTTCTGCTCTCTCTTCCCCTGTATTTATAGGCAAAAAACATGGGGAGAGAGGCGTACTACCCCTGTCCAATCATGGCACAGGGGTAGGGTGCACGGGGCGGCCACTGTGCAGCCGCCCTAGGACCCCTTGAGGGGCACGTCCCTTCTATTTTTCACCCCGTGGTAGGCCACGGGTTAGAGCTTAGGCAAGTGGGGGGTTTTGTCGGCGTCTTTTGGGGCTTTCAGAGAAAGAGGGGTAAGAGAAAAGTAGGGGAACAAAAGCTTATTCTTCCCCTGCCTCGCGCGTCCAGGGGAAGAAGAAGACCCACTGTGTCGTTCAAAACGGCACCATTTAGGGCTTTTCTCTTTTTGTTTTTGAAAAAATGGATGAAACGACGTCGTTTTACCCAAAACACGCCGTTTCATTTAAAAGAAAATGGCACCAAAAACATGTCAAAAACCAAATCAGTCCTTAATTTGTGATTTGTTCAATCAAATCCTCAATTGCAATTTTGATTTTCAAAATCAATTCAATTGCATCCTTACCAAATTCAATCGTCGGCCCTAAAGTTGGCCGTCTTTTTTAAATTGGTCCATGGTCTTGAATTTATCAATTGGACCCTTAATTGATCAATAAACTTTCAATTTAGTCCCTGATTCATTCAATTTCAGTCCTTCCAATTACACGCCTTTTTCAATTTGGTCATTGGTTTTGGATTTATTCAATGAAGTCCTTAATTGACCATCAAACTTCAATATTTATGCAATTAAGCCCCTGATTTGAACAAATTAATTCTAAAAAATTATAATTTGACCCCAGAACTTTAATTTCTTCCAATTAAAGCCCAAATTGACTTCAAAATCCATTTTTCTTGCAATCAAACTCTTCATAAACTCAATTAAATCTTTACTAAATTTAATTGAGTCCAATAAACATTTGATTTTGGACATTTCTTCTTCAAATTAAATTTTCTTTGTTAGTCGATCTCTCATCAATCAATGATATACTATCAAATTTCAACCTTTGTATTTTTAAATCTCCTCAACAAATTTTTTAGTTATTTTCTGAGCGCTTTGACATCCTATCCTCACTGCCTATTATTATTATTATTATTTTCTTTTTTTGTTTTTCTTCCATATATATATATATATATATTGTATTTTCTTCTTTTTGTGCGGGGATCCAAAAATAGGTTACAACAGATGCCCTCTCTTTACAATACTTACGGAGCAAAGACTTTGCATAGTAAGTTTTGTAAAGATAAACAAAATTGATCTTCTAAAATTAATCTTCTCAAAACTTGGTTGATCTGAAACTCTGTTTTTATAGCAATCCCCTTCAACCAAAAATAACAATCAAAACTATGTGCAACTTGTTTATCTTGAGATCCCGATCTGACGATCCTCTGTATTTTGTCTTTATTAGGGTTAACCTGAAATCTCATATAGCGATTTCCTTTAACCCGAATTAAAGTTTGTGTAGCTCGGTCAACCTGAAATCTCATCCAATGATTTCCTTTAACCAAAGCTAAATTCTATGTGCAGTTGGGCTAACCTGAGATCCCTTTTGGCAATCCCCTTTAACAAGAACCAAAGTTTGTTTGTGGTTGGGCTAAACTGAGATCCTTTCTGTCGATCCCCTTTAACCAGAATTAAAGTCATGTGTGTGGTTGGGTTAAACTGAGATCCCTTATATCGATCCCCTTTAACCAAAACCAAAGCCTGTTTATGGTTGGGCTAACCTGAAATCCCTTATGACAATCCCTTTTAACTAGAACCAAAGTCTGTTTGTGGTTGGGCTAACTTGAGATCCTTTCTGGCTATCCCCTTTAACCAAAACCAAAGTCATGTGTGGTCTTCTTGTTGGCAGGGTTTGAACTTGCTTCTTTCTTCTTTTTAAGAATTTCCAAAAGGTAGGGTTCTCACTTTTTTTTTATGATAAAGTTTGATCAAGCTTTTCACTTGATGCCTTTTTTTTTGTGATTTTACAAGATTGACTTTGGTTTTTTCTAATTGCAAGGTTGACATCTATCCTTCATGGTGGCTGAAATTAACTGGATTTTCCTGATAATAGATTTGGAAAACTTAATACATTCTCACTGCAGGATTTGACCTAATAATTCTCGATTGCGGGGTTAACTGAAGACTCTTCTTGATGACAGGGTTATTCTTCTCATTTCTTTGAGGGCATGCTTTTCTTGTTCTTCCTAATGACAATGCTTGAACTTTCTTTCCTGATGACATGCTTTTCTATTCTTCTCTCTTTTTTTTTCTTTGAGAATTTCCTAATAATATGGTTCTTCTCACTTTTCTTGTTGATTGCAACGATTCATAGTGGCCAGGTTGTCTTTGTAACTCCCAATCGCGGGGTTTGAAAATTTAGGGCTTCCTGATTGCAGGGTTGACCTAATAATTCTCGATCGTGGGTTTGAAAATTCAGTACTTCCTGATTACAAGGTTGACCTGAAGACTTTTCCTAATGGCAGGGTTAATCTTCTCATTTCTTTGAGATTTTCCTAATTGTAGGGCTTATCTCATCTTCTTCCTGTTCCAGCGTCAAAACCATGATTTCTTTGCTATCATCAACTTAATAATTCTTTTCTTTGTCTACAATCTCGTTAGACTTCATTGAGGATCTTTCTTGGAAGAAATCAAAAAAAATTTGATGCGATGTTTGGAGATTAGATAATATGCATGCATCCTTACTTGGTTTAAAATTTGGGTCCCCCCCTCTTTGATGCTCCTTTGTTTGCTATTCGAAGCCTTCCTTGTTTTTCTGTGCCAGCTCATTTATGTGCCAGCCATCCATTCAATTGTAAATGTAGTGTCTATCATAGGCTGTCTGCGATGATTACTACTCTCGTTGCTTACCAAGCATGACCTCGCCCTCCAAGTTTGGTATTGCTTGATTCATCATGAATGAGCTAAACCAATCATTCATCTTTTGGATTCTTCTAAGAAATTGTTCTCTCATTGATTGTGCACATCGTGCCAACACTCATCAAGAGGTTTTCTATTGTTGACCTCATCCTAGATTGTCAATCAGTCATGAACTTATCTCCAGTTGAAACAATACTCTTCAAGTATATGTTATCATCAGTATTCTTGGAAACTATCCAGTCGTCTCGATATGCATCTCACAACTTGCAGTAAAAGGCTCATGGTTGTATGCTTAGTGTTCTTCTTAATAGATTCTCCTCAGCTCATTTAATCAGATTGTGAAAATAAATGTATCGGCCTCATCAATGATATTGCTTTTATCACCCATACTCATGCGGTGAGGTGCATTTTTGGGTTTCAAAATAGATGGTCTCACAGTCAGTCTTGATGGTGTGCATCTTTTCCCCATTCAATTACATTCATTCATATATCCTCATCGGTCGATAGCCATGTTTCAAAGGATGACGATATGAAAATGTCCTTCAGGTATATCTTAACTCTCAATTGCTTCTAGAGATCACTTGGATCATGATTGTCTTCGAACAATATTGCCCCCAGTATGATCTAAATGTACTCGTTCATTGATTATCTGTCGTTGAACCACATTGTCCTCAGTTCACTGATTCATCGTTTAATCATCTTTCATTGTCTCCTTACTAATCTGAATACTGCTTGTTTTTCCTTCTCAGGGTCTACTATATTGCCCCCGGCTGCTCATCTTTTCAAGGAATGTCGAGAAGTGTCAATGTCATTTCTGTCAAGAATTTCGCAAACTCAATTGATGTTCTTATTTTTTTGACAAATCTTTCTTATTCTGGAATCAACTCTCACATTTCAAAGATCATGTCTATTCAAAGTCTAGTTTGTTGAAATGAAATCAGAGGTGTCTCTTTTGAAAAGAAATTTTGAAAATCAAGCTTTTTGCTTAAAGACACATGTTATCCAAAATATGCAATCCCTTGATTGTAATGTATTTTGAAAACAAAAATCGACCCATTATAAGATTACATGGAGTGAAAGAGCGTGTTTGATGTCGTTTGTAGTGGCTTGCGGTGGTGAAGTCGGTGGCTGGGAAGCTTGGTGGCGGCCGCTGCAATGCTTCTTCTTTTTCTATGTAAAGACACCAGTCCCTGCGTCTTCTCCTTCTCTTTTTTTTTTTTTTTTTCTGTTTTCATTCTCTCGGTTCTCTCCTCTCTATCTCTATACTTCTCCTTTTATTTCTTCTCCTCTGTTTTTTCTTTCTTTCTCTTCTTTTTTTCTTCTCCTCCTCCTTTTACTGCCCTTCTCTTCTGCTCTCTCTTCTCTTGTATTTATAAGCAAAAAACATGGGGAGAGAGGCTTATTACCCCTGTCCAATCATGTCATAGGGGTAGGGTGGCTGGGGCGCCCACTGTGCAGCCACCCTAAGACCGTCCGAGGGGCACGTCCCCTCTGTTTTTCACCCCGTGGTAAGCCACGAGTCAGAGCTTAGGCAAGTGGGGGAGTCTTTGTCGGCATCTTTTTTAGGCTTCCGGTGAAAGAGGGAAAGGAGAAAAGCAAGGAAACAAAAGCTTCTTATTCCCCTGCCTCGCGCGTCTAGGGGAAGAAGAAGACCCACAGTGTTGTTCAAAATGGCACTGTTTGGGGCTTTTCTCTTCTTCTTTTTTTGAAACAGAGGATAAAACGGCACAGTTTTACCCAAAACGAGCCGTTTCATTTAAAAGAAAATGACGCCAAAAACGTGTCAAAATCTAAATCATCCTTAATTTGTGATTTGTTCAATCAAATCCTCAATTGCAATTTTGATTTTCAAAATCAATTCAATTGCATCCTTACCAAATTCAATCCCTGGCCCTAAAGTTGGCCGCCTTTTTCAAATTGATTCTTGGTCTTGAATTTATGCAATTGGACCCTTAATTGATCAATGAACTTTCCATTTCTTCAATTTAGTCCCTGATTTGGTCAATTTCAGTTCTTCCAATTATGAGCCTTTTTCAGTTTGGTCCTTGGTTTCAAATTTCTTCAATTAGATCCTTAATTGGCCATCAAACTTTAATATTTATGCAATTAAGCCCCTGATTTAACCAAATTAACTCTAAAAAATTATAATTTGACCCCAGAACTTTGATTTCTTCCAATTAAAGCCCAAATTGACTTCAAAATTCATTTTTCTTGCAATCAAACTCTTCATAAACTCAATTAAACCTTTACTAAATTTAATTGAGTCAAATAATCATCTAATTTTGGACATTTCTTCCTCAAATTGAATTTTCTTTGTTAGTCGGGCTCTCATCAGTCAATGATATACTGTCAAATTTCAATCCTTAACTTCACAAACACATAATTAACCCATTTGTAAATATTTATTTTTCCAATCAAAACTTCAAACCTAGAAGTTTCCATATTTCTATGATTTCCTTAACTTTCATACACATATCAACCATTAATTAATGTTCATACTACCAAATAAAAATTCAATCATAGAGGTTTCTATTCATTCCAATATTTCAATCAATTTTTTCTAACCATATCACAAACATCAATTAATATTTCAATTCATATGTCAATATTCATGCCATTAAATTAAATGCTCACTTAGAACTTTTACATGATCAAATTTTAATTTTATGCCCAACACATCACAAAACACATCAAACCTATTTTTCAAATTCTTCATCTTTACAATTATTTATTTTCAGCCATATTAGCAAAACAATCAAGACAAATTAATTCTCTATTAGTCAGGCACATAACTGTCTTATTGATATCTACTAGATTGACACACACTGATTGTATGCCTTTGGTGGAGCGGATTCTTTCCAGGATAAAGTTGTGGACCTCGACTTCTCTTACTTATACTGGGCATCTTCAATTTATCAAATTAGTTCTCTTTTCCATCCAGGTATATTGATCCTTCATGTTTATTCTTTCATGCTCTATTATTGAAAGGATTGATGGTATATTGGCTGTCTTTATTTGAAAGGCTTCTCTCTTTCCCACCTAGGGGCTAGGTTACCTGGGTTTGTATTTGTTATCCCCTGAAAGAGGGTGGCCTGGGAATTAAAAGGATTCAAACTTGGAATAGAACAACTATTCTCAAGTACGTTCAGAGACTCATTTCGGATAGATCATCAGTTTAGTTGGGATGGGTCCATAATGTTCTTCTCAGAGGTAGATATTTCTAGCATATCATGCCTCCTTCATTGTCCTCCATCAATTTTAATCCTTGTATTTTTAAACCTCCTCAACCAACTTTTTTAGTTATTTTCTGGGCGCTTTGGCATCCTCTCCTCACTGCTTATTATTATTATTATTTCTTTTTTTTTTTGTTTTTCTTCCGAATATATATATATATTCTTCTTTTTGTGCGGGGACCTAAAAATGGGTTACAACAAGAAGCAATCAACATCCTTTCAACCACAACAATAATTATCTGTAAAGAAGAAAAAAAAAAGAAGAATAAGAAGAAAGGGAAGGTCAAGGCTTGATATACCTTGATCTCTTTCCTTAAAGAGGTTAGAGGAGCACCACTCACAAGGAAAGGAAGATGCGAAGGAGTTGCTTAAGATACACCAATTGTTGCTCTTCAATCAGTGATGACACGTGGATCCACGTGTCCAACAACCCTTTTGACCTAATTTCAATTAATTCGTGGACACACTGAACATTTCAGAAGGTCGATTCAAAAACTCAGAATAGTTTTTGGATAAATTGCTACAACATTGTGAAATTCAGGACAAATTGTTTATTGTTGCGTATATTTTTGGAATGTTTAGACATTATTTGATTTGCATTCATGTGTTTTTTGTTTGATAATTTGCATTGAATTGCAAGTTTATTTTCACGGTTGTTATTGCTAACTGAATATTAAATATTGGCACATGATTTAGGGTTGAGTTTATGTTGATTTGAACATTAAATTTTGATTCATGGGTTGTGCTTGGATTGAGTTGATTTTTTTGAATTAGTATGAATTTTGAATACAAGTTCATGAAATTACCAATATTCTGTGGATGTTTGGCGTTGTTTTGTTTTGAGTTGATGATCGATGATTTGTCTTGAATTTATATCATGGTTAAAATATTCTTGATAAAACATTTTATTGCGTCTTGCCAAACACGGTCTTTATTTAGTTTTTTTAATAAATTTTTAATTTTTGAAAGATCATTTTACAATTAATTTTGAATTTCCCACTTTTTTCTACCCTCACATATTTAATATTTGGAATTGTGACTTCCACATGAGACTCTTTTTTTATATTAAACAAATCGGTTCCATACCATAAAAACAACTATAAAAAAATTTTCTTTCAAAAAATACAATTTTTATTTTAATTTGCATATTGTCAAGTCTTTCAAAAATTAAAAAAATATATTTGCATAAAAAAATAAAAAAAATACATGGCATGATTTAGAATTTTTAAATACAAAAATTCAATAAAAAATAGTTTTTTGTTGATATTTTTGCATGTTTTTTGGATTTAATAACTAGTTTATTAAAGCCATGAAAACTTGACATACATTTCAAAAACACCAAAAACTTTATTTTTTTCTTTTAATATACGAGATTATAAACTTATATGTAAGACGTATTCCCGATATTGAATAAAAAACACTTTCTTTTAATTATATGTTTTGACATTAAAATAGTTAGGTTTTAACCTGATTAGATAAACCAAAAGTTAGAAAACACAACAATACCTGAATTTGTATCAGACAAACAAATTTGTATCAGACAAACAAACAATGTAGATTACCTTAGGTAAGGTATATTAGGGGTGATATGTCTTTTCTATACACAACTAATCCCCTTATCTAGACTCTGTGACCAGTTAGAGTTCCTAATGACCAAATATTAGGTGGCGACTCCATCTCTTTTTCTAATAAGAAACAAGAATTACTTGTTTTTTCCACCCATCATCACGAAGATCCTGCTCTGAGAGGATGATCACTGTAATGCCACACACGTGCGATAGAATAACGACTCCATTAAGGATTAAGTGGACTAAGCTTTATTGTTTTTCTAATTGATGTGTTTTATATTTGTTGGCTTGTACATTTTTTTTTTATTAACATGCATCCTTTTCTGCTTTAAATTTTTACTGCTTGTGTCTATCATTTTTATTTTCAACTTGCATTCTTTTATGCTTTAGTTTTTGTTTTATATTATGCATGCATTTGTATATTGTATAATTAATTCCTTCATACATCACATGTTTTAATTTTTTGAGATCGCACACAAGCTTCTAGGTTAGGTGGAGGATTAATAGTCTGCCCTATAACTATTGGTAAGGGTTTAGATGCGTAAAATACATAACTCATATTTGAGTGTCTGCTTGGTAATGGTGGGCATACATGCCTTAACCATTCCTTGCAACACTCCCATTCTGTCTCTACGAAGACTGTCACAAAGCAGATCTAAGACCCTTTTAAGACCAGGTAGAAAACTTACCCATGTTCACTTAATGATTAGAACCTATTATTTGGTTGTATATGCTAGCTGTAAATTGCGTTAAGGAAAGCTCAACATGTAGCATCCTTAATTTCCTTGTCGATGTAATAAAACATCAAGTGACAACTATTGCCACCTATTGAAGGGCGAACTCGTATTCAATTTACCTTTTCTTTTTTTCACATGCATACAATATCTATTAGCTTTGAAACATTGCATATCTTTTATTCGCAGAAGAAATATAGACTCACCCTTAAACTCAAGCCCCTACCAAGATCTACAAGAGGCAAATTAAAGAGTTCAGCCTGGACAAAAGCAAGACAACTTCCTGGGAAAAGAGATGGCTCAATTAACTGATATGTAAGATAAACCATTCGCTCAAAAAAAAAAAAAAAGCCCCCACACATGGAAGCCAATACTGAAAAGATCACTATGAATATGCCCTTTGTCCCTCTATGTATCATCGTACGAGAATTTTGGATGTTCATCTAATTAATCAAAGTTTGCAAATTTTCCCTCATCAAAAAAGAGTTTCAGATGTTTTTCTGGTAAAAAAAAGATTAAAATTTTTTCCTCAACACCTTGAGCTCATTAAAAGATTCATGATGTTACCTTAGAATTCACTGCAATTTATTGCAAACCAAATACATCAAACATTCTAATTTCTTCAACCTGAATATCATCCAAGAAGAAAATGGTAAGAACACTTTGAGCCTTTTGATTTGTCATTGGTATGAAAGATTGATTGGCTTTGAGATATGGTTGGCGCCTTCTTGAAACAATTTGAGCATGACTTGAAAAAGACTTCAACCGAATCTAACCTTCAAAGAATGTGGATGAGTCAATTAGAGAATATGTTCCAAGGTCATGCAAAATAGAAAATTCACTCATCTATGGCTGAAAAAAGTACTCATTATCACCCTCATTACATTTTAAATTCTCGTTACTTGGTCAGTAACTCATCAACTTATCCATGAAGGTAATGATTGTAGCAGAAAGAGTTAAGGCTTGAAAGTGGGGAGGATCAAGAATCTGGTAGTAAGTTTCAATGCTATAATAGAGGATGAATCAAAAGGAGGATTTCATTTAGGAAATACATATCAAAATCATTCCATAACTCAGCATCCCATTCATCCATCTCGAAAATTTTCCTATTTTTACATCACTAACTGCTCTCGCATCTTTGTTAAAAAACTAATAAACCTTCACCATTCAAAGATGTTCATTAGTTTCTTCTAAACACCATTATTCTCTATATGGTATAGTTTAAATGAGAAATATGAATATCATGATAGGATCTTTGACTACTCAATTGAAAATCACAAGAATTTCATAATATCAAGTTCATACGCTGATAAGCAAGAGACAAGTTATGTTTATGAAAGATAATGTTTTCTACCACTTTGTCACTAGATCATCTTCAACATAACAAGTGGTTGGAAAATGCTAACAAAACACATATATTGTTGGGGAAGATAATCTAAAAAGGGTGTTGCATTATCAATCATTTTGTTATTGAATTTTGTTATTCTGCATTTTTATTTTGGGATTGTATCTCATCTTTTTAGAGAAACATGCCTTTTATATCTCTTTATTGTTTTGAAATTAAAAGATATTTTCGTGAAAGTAATAAGGCATTGCATTTTTTTTTCCATGATTGGATAAATATAATAGCAGAAATGATCAAACCTGAAGGTCCGCCTTGCAAAACACTAAAAGGCAACAACTTTGAAACTCATAAACTTGACCCTGATTTCTAACCCCATAGCTCTTGTCATAACCTATTTCTGAGTTATTCCTCAAATTCACATTTTTCTTTCAAAATTAAAATAAAATAATAAAACATAGATTAACATTTTGGTAGAAGCAAGTTGGGAGGATTTTAAATGTAGAAAAAATCAAGCTGTAATTTTGGATGGAATTGAGAGCCTAATTGTACTCCATTTAACCCAAAATTAGAGAGACAATACAGATTCAATGTCAAGTTACATGATTGTTGGATGAATCTGCATAAAAATTAATTTTGAGGATATAATTAGATTTTTAATAAGCCAATTTGATTTAATCATGGGCCAAATTAAAGCTTAATTATGTTTAAGAATTAATTTGGATTCAATTGATGGATTTAATTAGGTGTAAGGACTTAATTACACTTTAAATGGGTCAAATTAAATTTTTTAAGGGTTTAATTAGTGAAAAATTAAGTTTGAATCCCAATTTGGGCTTAATTGAGAAGATTGAAATTTTAGGAGATCAAATTTAATTTTTACAAAATTAATTATTTCAAATTAGGGGTAAAATTACAACAAAATCAAAGTTTTGGGGTCAAATAAGGGTTAAATTGAAGAAATTTTCACCCAAGAACCATTTTGAAAGAGACGTCGAACTCTAGGGATTCAATTGATTGAAATCAGGGGTGAAATTAAAGAAAATTAAAAGTTTAATGGTCAATTGAGGAAAAAAACGCTAAAATTGAGGACTGAAATTGAAGTTTGTCAGGGGAAAAATTGAACAAAATTAAAAGTTTGAAGTCAATTAATGGTATTATTGAGAGAAATCATAAATCGAATGACTAAAATGAACTTTACCAAAATGGTGTTGTTTTGGGTTAACTGTTCATCTTCTTTTTCAGATTTTCACCAAAAAGTTGCTTAGGGAGCCACCTTTCCAAGGCATTTAATGCTTCATTTCTCCACCAAATTTGACAAAACTTGCATGCAAATGATGGTTTGGCATCTAATTACACCCCAGTATGGTCCATTATGGTTGATTGACACAACAATGGTTGTGGCACCGCCCCAAAGTGGCGAACAAGACTAACCCTTTTCCTACAACAAATCTAACAGCTCATGATAGCCATTTTGAACCAACGGTTGTGATTCTTCTGGGTTGAATAAAGGGCCGAGATTTGGCACTATTTTAAGACAAAATGTCCCTCTTCCACCCTTTATAAATAGGGGTGGATTTCATGGTCTGAGGAAGGAGAAAATCAGGTCCAATGTTGATAAAAAAAAAATAAAAATCAATCTCCCCCTAGTTTTGCTTCCACCATGATCTTCTCTCTCCACCATGACCTTCAGCCATCAACACTCTCACCATCGACTTGTCCACCAGCATCTCCACCACAAGCAGTTAGCTGACCACCTCACATGAGAAGTGGCCACCACAAAGTTCTCTCTCTCATCTGCAAACTTCTTCTTCCTCCTCTAGCAACAAACCGTAGTCGTCAACTCCTCCATCAACTCTGCCACCAACCTCACGTCAACCTCCCATCATGGCCAGCCAAACCACCGACAACACTCCCTAACCCAGGTAACCTTTCCCCTTTCTCCTCTTTCTTCTTCTTTCCCCCGCCCTCATCACCTTGCATGTAGAATGAGAATTTGTTCTGCATGCAGGGTGCAAATTAATTAACCCCTGAGTTAGGCTGGACCCGTGTCAGCCCCACCCAAATGACTGGGATAGGTCCAGCCCAACCCAAAAAATAAGATGGGTTTGTTGGGCCGCCAGTCAGCCCAAACTTGCTTGGTCCGGCCTAGTTGTCCAGGCCGGGCCTAACTCATATATTTAATAAATAATATAATATTATACTAATAATATTTAGGAAAACAAACAAAAATCCAAAACAAATTCCAAGTCATTTCAAAATATTTGTGATTTCTCATATATTTCCACCAATTTTGCATAATATCGGGCTATATATTTACACTATAAGATACAAATCTAATGTTAAAACACCCGATTTTCTCCAAAATATTTTCTAAAAAAAATCTTAAAAATTTAAAAAAATCTCAATTTTTTTTAAATTAATTTCCTCTTAAAAAATCAAAAAATATTTTGTTTTTAGGCATACCGTTAGATCTTAAAAGTTTTCCAAGCATATTTTCATAAAAAGAAATTACATCTTTCTTATATTTTAAAAATACAAAAAAATTGATATCATAACTAACTTATGATTATCCGTTAGGATTTGACCAAATTGTAAAAAAAAAAAAAAAAACTCTTCACCAATCATTTTTGTTCATTTTATATTTGGGCTTAGATGTAAACTTTAATATTTGGGGGTGTAAACTATACAGTAGAGTATACCCTCAGGTATTAAAGATACAAAGTAATAAATGTGATGCCATAATTTAGATCTTACAATGGTTAGGATTTAACCTGATAAGGTAGAAATTCTCCCACAAAAAGAGATTTGCCTTGAATCTTAGAAAAGACCAATGAATATAAACTTGACCTAGGAAAACAATCAAATAACAATGCAAGTTACCTCAGGTAGGTTGCACTGGGAGTGATGCATCTTTTCCTTACACAACCAGTTCCTTACTCGGACTCTCGTAAACCATAGGGTTCTTAGTAACCTTAATACTAGATGATGACTCCTGAACCTTATAATTATAATTTCATGATTATACCCAAAACTCTTTCCTTCCCAACACAACATCCCTTATGAGGCATTATCAGTGTGTCGTTTAACATCGCTCCACGACAGCTCTATTCAAAATATTTTGACCATACTTGTTTGTAAAAAAACTCTTTGCCAAAATGATCTTGAAAAATTGATTTTACTTTTTATTTCAGAAATGATTTGGTGTTATTTAAAACAACGTTTAGACACCATTTTGTAAGGTGGGAAACGAATCATGCAAACAATTCTCATTTTGAGGTGACCAATCAATTTTGAACCAAGACATAAAAAATGAAAACAATATGCTCACATTCCATGTCTCATGGGCCATATTTTAGAAGTATACATAATCACTTGTAGTTTGATTCGAAAAAATTCCAAACTATCATACTAGGCGAGGATAAAATTTATCTATTTTAACCATTTACGCTTGAAATTATGAAAGACTATCTTTGTTATCCCTTCATGTTTTAAGAACATATCCTTTGCGGTCCTCATTTGAGCTCGAGTAAGTTTTTTTTCATAAAATCCTAAATAGGATTACACCCCACACTAGGAGGTAAATGGAAATTTCAAAAGTCATAGGTTGATCTTGACTGAGATCACACCCCATACTGAAGTAAATAGAAATTTAAAGACCAAAGGCCAATGAGAGTTCATGAAAAAGCCAAAGAGCCCAGGAAATCTGAATGTTGAGGGGGCATACCTAAATGGAAAAAAAGAGAAAACAATGACCAAGTAAAGGTTAAAACAAAATGAAAATTTCCTACCAAGACAATCAAAAGGGAAAAATCAAAGAAATACGATGAAAGAAAAGAAAGAACAATGACATTGATCCCAAGTCTTTAGAACCTTGAAATACTCTTTGAGCCTACAAATTTCTTTCTTTCATAGCTAACAGCCTTGTATTCTAAACATACATGAGTCATTTAAGAAGGAGGTTGTTGACTCATGTATTTTGCATATTAATAAAATTATTACAAGGTTCACCATTATGGTTGATTTAAATTCACATAATTATTTATGTCATTGCAGTCGATTACAATTCATACATAGATTTCCATTGTTGCAATCAATTTACAATTCACACATCTATTTCCATCATTGTGGTTGATTATAATTCATATATCAATAACTTTGTGGTCGATTACAATAAAATATTGGTTACCATCGTTGTAGTCGAATACCATTACATATTTATTTTTGATCCATAAGGATAACTTGTCATGATGAACAATTGTACAACATACATTGATTTCTAACATTACAAAAATAGTTTAAATAATTAAAGAGGTAATGGGGCAACCCTTAAAACTCTTAATATATACTTCTTGTCACAACATGCCTTTCTCTAATTGTGTTTCCTAAACCCTCGAATAGAATTAATTTAATATCTCATTTAACCATCACAAACACATAATTAACCCATTTGTAAATATTTATTTTTCCAATCAAAACTTCAAACCTAGAAGTTTCCATATTTCTATGATTTCCTGAACTTTCATACACATATCAACCATTAATTAATGTTCATACTACCAAATAAAAATTCAATCATAGAGGTTTCTATTCATTCCAATATTTCAATCAATTTTTTCTAACCATATCACAAACATCAATTAATATTTCAATTCATATGTCAATATTCATGCCATTAAATTAAATCCTCACTTAGAACTTTTACATGATCAAATTTTAATTTTATGCCCAACACATCACAAAACACATCAAACCTATTTTCCAAATCCTTCATCTTCACAATTATTTATTTTCAGCCATATTAGCAAAACAATCAAGACAAATTAATTCTCTATTAGTCAGGCACATAACTATCCTATTGATATCTACTAGATTGACACACACTGATTGTATGCCTTTGGTGGAGCGGATTCTTTCCAGGATAAAGTTGTGGACCTCAACTTCTCTTACTTATACTGGGCATCTTCAATTTATCAAATCAATTCTCTTTTCCATCCAGGTATATTGATCCTCCATGTTTATTCTTTCATGCTTTATTATTGAAAGGATTGATGGTATCTTGACTACCTTTATTTGAAAAGGCTTCTCTCTTTCCCACCTAGGTAGGTTACCTGGGTTTCTATTTTTTATCCCTTGAAAGAGGGTGGCCTGGGAATTAAAAGGATTCAAACTTGGAATAAAATAACTATTCTCAAGTATGTTCAGAGTCTCATTTCAGATAGATCATCAGTTTAGTTGGGATAGGTCTATAATGTTCTTCTGAGAGGTAGATATTTTTGGCATATCATGCCTCCTTCATAGATTAATGTAGAGAGAAGTTTGTCTCCTGTATTGATGATGAGACTACTACTTCTCTATGGTTAGACTATTGGTTGCTAAATGGGTAATGATTATGCGACCTCTTACCTTTCAGGGTGCTAATATCTTCTGGGCTCCCCTAGAATGCCAAAGTCTCAGACATCATTAAGAAAGGTACTTAGACTTTTCCATCAGGTAGTTCGAAGTTTCAACCTATTTGGGACTCAATTCATTTTCACCCTATAAGTGCCTTGTCAGACCATTATATCTTGAAAGGTCATTCTTCAAGGAGGTTATCTATTGACTCAACATAGGAGGTTCTTAGAGATTCCAAACCCGTAGACTCTATGATCTACTATGGTTCTCAGGATTCATCTTAAGACATTCATCTATCCTTTGGTTTGTTTCTATGGGGTCGTCTTCACACTATGGACAAACTGCATACTTTTTGAATCATTCCCTCTTTAATGTGTATCCTTTGTGGGTCTCAATTTAAGACACATGACCATTTGTTCTTTTAATGCCCCTTTTCTACTGCATTTTGGGGTGCTATCATGAGTGACACAATCAAAAGATTGATGTCTTATCCCAAATGCAGGAGTGTCGAAGTAATAAATAACCCGACAAGACCGAGGTCGAACCACAAGGAGGTGAACTATATAAATTACAAATAATATATATTCAATAAAACAAAGAATTTAAGAGAATTTTATGGGATATTGATGTAAGGATTAAATAAGGATAAAACAATTGTCAAGGTTAGAGGATCCACTAATGGTATTTCAAATAAGTATAGTATAAACTCTTTTTTTTACTCAACTAGAAACCACACACAAAGAAGGTTCCAATCGGATTATAAATTGTTAACATGATTACATTAGTTATCTTATTCGAATAATGCTAATACTTGTAAATGTTGTCAGGTATTCATGATGTTAACTTGTGTTAACAACAAATCAAGTTCCTTTCATAGCACAGGTGTCGGTTATACCATATAGTTGGGCTATGAAAGTGTCAAGTATTTGTTGTACCAAGGGTTATACAACATAAATCTAGATTAACCATTTAACAAGTAAAGTATTAAGAGTAAATAAGATAACAAATACAAAACATGTTAGTATCAAACATTAAATTCCATGTTGAGTTTACACTATGCTTATTCTTACACCATTAATGTAACATTTTCACCTTGACATAATAAACTTAGCTAAACATAATGAAGAAGAGGAACATAAATAAACAAGAGGAGAATATGATTACAAAAGTATAGTAAAGGAAATGAAAGGCGTAAACAAGAGATTAATGAAAGCAAAACTTAAGCATTACAAAAAAATAAAGAAAGAGAGCAAGAACATGATCTTGATCTGAAAACCAAGATGCCTATATGCATGGCAAATGCCTCATTTTATAGGTCAAAATTCAGAACTATTGATTTGATGACTAATTGTTGAGTGGGTGGCCACCTCTTGACTTGATAACAATCCTTATCTTCTTGTTTGCAGAAAACGTCATTGTTAACATCAGAATTTGAGCAGATAGTCTTCATGAAAGTTCTGGAAAATTTTCTCAGCTTTCCAACAAAACAAGAATCGGTGCATTGGACTTCTAGAACTCGAGATATGGGCTGAACACTGAATAGTATCTGGGCTGCAGGACAGATTCCGACTTCTCTGTTGTTGCTATAATTTGAACTTGAAAACGGTCCTTTTGAATCTTGGACTCTCATGAAAGTTTTAGGTCTATGTCTTAGCTTTCCATACATATAAACCAGACTTAAATCCAAGTTATATAGCTCCAGTTATGATCCAATAACCGAATGGTGTTCTAGTTTGGACTGAACCAACATCTCTTTTCTAAGCTTAGCCCTTTCTTTGTCTTCTCAATTTCAGTAGTTAAACTCATCAATCAATCCTTTGATTTATGTGATAGATCTACATTTAAGATGAACATTTACCATAAATTAAAGGTATCTTATATTATCAGACATGTTATTATAAAACATGCTCTAGTTAAGGAGATCTTGATACTTTAAGTGTAAAATGATGATATAAAATCTTGATAAAAATACACTTTTAAGTACTAATCAATGAGCAGGACCCTTATAGACTAGCCTTCTAAGACATGGCAACCACTACTTCAGTAGGCATACACGCACTTGGAAAAGAAGAAAGAGTTCATGTATCTACTTGCTCGATTAGACCTTTCAGTCACAATTTACTTCATATGGTATGAAAGGAATAATCGAGTCTTTAACCAATTTTACCAATCTTATGAAGATGTTTGCGATGAGATTTTTGAGCTTGTCTAGTTTCGGCTAGTTGAGCTTGAACCAATATATCATGTTTCAACTGCTTTTAGGTACATCTGGTGCATCCCAAAGTCATAAGGTATCATTACTCTTGCTGCTTTCTGGTTCTACTTTGATTTTCTAAGTTTCTATTTTAACCATTAGTCAACCAGTTATGAGTTTTCTAGAAACTGGTTAACCAGTTAACCAGCTGTTTTGTATAAGCAATTAGTTTTCACTCTCTTGAGTTTCTTTTACCTTTTGCTTTCTTTTCTTGTTACTTTTGGTAAGTTTGACCTAAGTAACAGACTTTTATACTTCTTGGGGTATACCCCTCATACTTTCATACAATTTTTCCCTTTAATATAATTACTTTTATATATATATATATATATATATATATATATATATATATATATATATATATATATATAAAACATTGTTTAAAGCACCAAATCTTACACATTATCATCAAATTTCCATACTTTTCTATTTACCCTTTTTTAACCATAATTTGATACTTAAGCATTTTATTTCATATAGATCCAAATCATGCATAAACACAAAGCCATCACATATCAAATACATCATTTCTATAATATCATTTGAACATCAAATTTCAACATCATTTAATCAATCTCTCATATTTCCATCTTGTTATTAAACCCACACTCTTACAATATCTTAGAATATAATTCTCAATACCATTTTTCCAACCTTCCACATTTTCATCATTATACAAAACACACAACTTCCTTAATATCCTTAGAACATAGATTTCAATATAATTTATACAATTCCTCACATTTCATTTTTAACATACATTATGTCATTTTTGGCTTCCTATACTAGCTTTCATCAAGTCATTTTGGTTACCAATTCATCTACTCTATACAAGTATTTATCATGACATTTTAGTCATTAACTCACCTATTTCATACAAGCATTTACCAAGTCTTTTTATCAACACTTTAACCACTAACTAAATCATCTATTCCAAGCATTTTATCAAACACATTGCATCCAATTTGAATCATTCTTTACCTAGAGACTTTGCATTCCAAACTTTCCAAGATATATCAACAATGGTTCAACCATCACAATTCCATATATCTTCATTCATTCATTTTATCAAACATTTGGTATGTATTTGAATTTAAATCATCCTTATTTAAGGAATGCACATATATATATATATATATATATATATATATATATATATATTCTTCCAAAACATAACAATGACCCATACATCATCAATCAATTCATAATGAAAATTTATACATAAATTCTAGCTCTAATTTCACATGCTTTACATTTCAAAACACAAATGATCCGCACACGAATTCCAGCACTATTCATCCATACTTAACCTTCCAAAACACGCCCAAAATGATTCCATACATCATAGTTCAATCATATAACGATTATACACACAAATATACATACAAATCATCTTTATAACCTATAAATACTCAATTTACAGCATCCGTTTTTCACTTACTCAACCTTCCAAAACACACTCATCTTAGTTCAACACATCATTGTTCAATTTTACAACAATTATGCATACAAATATACATTCAAATCAACTTTATAACATATAATTTCAAAATTTTCAACCCTAAAAAGACCCCCCTTGCCCGGCCCTAGGTAGCACTAGTTACCCATTGATTTATTTGAATGTTTTCTCTTGATTTATCATTTTCATCATCATTTCCATAACTATTAAGTCAATTTACAACAAAATACCATTTTCCCCTAACTTAAATCAAGAACACTACAATTGAAAATTGAAAATTAGGGATTTCATCCCTCTCACAACAAAACCATCAAAACAAAGAAATAGATTATGGAAAACATCTTATTAACCAAATTTGCACCCAATTAGTAGATTTCTTTGCAAGCTTTTCCTCCTAACCTTTTTTTCCTCACAAATGCTTGTTTCTCTTTCTCAAAGCTAACCATTTGTTCTTCCTAACCCAAATAGGTTTTTGGTGTAAATCTCCCCTTAATAATCCTCACTTCTACCTTTCTAAACCAAGTCTCCACCAATAATTTAAGAAAAAGATAAAGAATGAACAAAAACGTTGGACTCTCATTTTTTGTTCTTTGCTGGAATTGTCAGCCTTTATAAGAAAAACAAGGAGGGGTGTTTGCTTATAATTATAAAAAATGCCACCCATTTGATTTGTAACTAGTTTCCGTAAAGCTCTCGATTGCGGGATCTTTCGCACAGTTTTATTTTATTTTTGTTTAATCCAATATTAATAATACTTTTTTAAGACATTTTACCCTAAATTTTCTTTAGAATTTTCACCATTTTTTATAAAATTTTATAGGGTAAATACGGGGTTTACACCGACATTCAATATTATTCGCACGCAAACTCAAACATTCATTTATTTGGAGTTCCATTATATTTTTCTAAGGATTTTCCAACTTATAAGGATTTTGTTTTAAATAATTATATTACCTAATTGGAATATATTCAATTTATCACAAAGTTTACAATAGGGCTGACATTTCAAGTATTGACCAACCAGATTGAATATACTAAAGATCCAAGAGAAACCTAACATTAAGGCCCACATTTATAACTAATATGTATAAGGAAACTCGTCTGTCTGTGTATTTTTTTTTAGTATTACTACCAAATCTACAAACTACAAGCAAAATGGAACAAGAATGATATCTAATGATGTCACAGAAAAACTTCAATGGATCTTAGGCTTCCACGATTGATAATGGACTTAATTACCTCTTCGGTATACGTGCAAAACAAAATCCTTTGTGTTTTAGAAAACCATCTGATACTTAAGTTAACGAGGGTATTAGAGGTTGAAGGATGTAGAAATTATTGAGGTCGGAGTAAAGAGGCGAAGGAGAGGAAATTTTTCTATTATCCATCCTTATTTTACTAGGGACGTCTCTATATTACTAGGGTTGTCTATCTTTTTTATCTCATTCCTTTTTTGTTAGTGATGAAAATAAATAAAGAATAATTTAAAGAGAGAGAAGAGAGAGAAGAAAAAACATAAAGAGAGAGAAAGGAAAAAATTATATTGTTCACCTATGCCAGACCGGCATAGACCCAGGCAACCAAGTCGCCTAGTGCAGCCCGTGCAAACACACACACAGGTCGCCTAGGGCAGCCCGTGCATAGGTCGTTTGGGCCAGGGCCAGACACACACACACTTATATATATATATATTGTTCTTGCACCATCAATATGAAAAATAGTACGGCAATATGAAAGCCTGGGAGATGTTAAGCAGCCAGAATATGCATGTAATATGAAAGCACCAAAGTTGAAAAAACAGAATATTTGGATTTGAACTGAGTGTGAATTGTGATGACAACAAAAAAAAATATATACAAATATTGAACATGAACAACTTCACAAGTTTCTATAATGAGGCTCATAACATGAAAATACCCATCTCGGTCAGGAAATAACCTTGTTGTCCAGTAAGTTTCTCCAGAAAAAATAAAAATGAAATTTTAATTTGTACAGACAAATCCTCATGAATAATTTACTTGGAAAGTTTCCAAATACCTTTGAGTACACTTACAGTTAAAGAATCAACATCAAATGAAAAAAACATTTGGTTGTCAATAAGGTCAATCTATGAAGTATGAACAATCCAAGAAACAGGGTGGGGGTCACCTGTATATCAGCAAAATTTCGTCAAAGACTGCTGTCTTCACTGGCAGATATGGAGGGGCATTCAGATCTAACCAGAACAGAGCTTCTGCTGCTGATATCAAAGCCCTGCAACCATCTGAGAGGATCCTGTGGCAACATCTCTGACAAGGCATGGGAATGCGATGCAGCAATTGCTGGCTGACGAGGTGACAAGTTAGATTGGAGAGGATGAAACTGTGGGATTTGTATGTTTAAGGCATCAACTGACCCAGGTCGTGGCCTTGGTGAAACCAAGGGAGAATGGTTATACTTATACGGAATATGCTGAATTCCCAAATTATAGCTATCTGTTGGTGTCATTATTTCCCCAGTGGCAAACTTGAGCCTCTCTACTTCCTTCTTTAGTGCTTCATTCAGAGCTATATATCAGAGTCATACAACCAAAAATACAGTCAGTCAAGATACTTCCTGTCCTATATGTCAAATGAATGATGACCAGAGAAAGATGATACCCAACAAAAAATGTGCAAGGGGATTGATATTATATCTCATTGCATATTGGTAGATGTAGACCATAGTTATAAAACTTGGACCATCCTAGCGGGTTGACCAGGACCCGCTAACCCGGGGCCTGGACCAGCCTGGGTTGAAGAAAAATTAGAAGTAAAAAACCTGGCTGACTCGGTAAAAAAACTCAAGTCTGACCTAGTCAAAACCCAACTCTAAACTTAAAAAAAAAAATTCAAAATGATATTGTTTTGATTCTTTTTTTATAAAAAATCTGGAGGGTCAAACCGAGTTGACCCTCCCGACCCGTGACAACCTAGTATTTGTTGTCTTTTTTAACTTAGAAAATACATCTAGTATTTTAGTGATATCTAAAGAGCAAATATCCCAGAGCCGAGTTGATGAAATGTCAGTGACATGTTGGATGACAATCATTATTTGGGAGTACATAATGCTTTGAAGTTACAAGTAGAACCCCCATTTATTGGAGGAAAGTATTGCGCCTGAACAGCACAACAGCCTTCCACTTCACCGCATAAAATGCTAAATTGTCTACTAAGAACTTCCCAAGAAAGATGCATCCAACAATAGAACAGGGATTAGCATTTATAGCAGAGCAAGGTTATAGTATACCATCACGTAATTGAGCCTGTTGTTCCATAGCTTGTAATCGAAGCTTAAGCTCTGAGTTCTCAGTAGTCAGACTTGATGTATCCCTCTGAAATGAGAATACAAGACCACAGATAACTGGCAGTTTAGATAATTAGAAACTCTTATTCATAGCCTTCTAAACATACATGAGTTGTTTGCCAAACCTGGAACAGTGTAAGTTGTGCAGAAAGTGTAGTTGCCTCTGTCTGAAGTGTATGCACTTTTCTTTCAAGTTCTGATACATATCGGGCTTTCCTCTCTTTCGAGCGAGCAGCAGACTGCCGATTGGCCATAATCCTAGATAAATAATATAACTGTTTAGAGGAAACTTAAAGAATTAAAATGTTGTGCATCCACATGACAATCAGATCTATCAAAAGCAATTCTATGATTAATAAAGAATCACTCTTTAGAGTCTCGTGGACAGGCTACATCATTTACTTCAGAAAACAAATAATTCGACATACATTAATAAACATAAAGTACCATGAAAAAGCTTTCAATAGTTTCCTAGTTCATCGACGTAAAGTCAAAAGTGTTCATCTTCGGCAAAAGCAGCAACATGAAAATTGTTTTTTTTTTTTTAAAGAAAAAAATAACTGATAAATTAAGGTAGCAAATCACTAAAAGCCAATTCATCCCTTGAAGTTTTCTATTCTATTCTAACCTTTGGAAGAGCTATTTTTTATCTGCATTTAAATGTATAGCATCCATGCAACAGAAACAAATAACTTAGAAACATGCTTCACCGTAGAGATGTCAGGTGAAAAAAGACAACAAATTTGGCAAGCTTCATTGCTAAGTAGAAAGGTGAGATTATGCGAGGAGGAAAGATAGGACTATCAATCAGAAAAACTTGTGCACTCTAGGGTTCCTGAGGACTTGATCCTGTCAAAGACAGCATCTCCATCAGTAATAAGTTTCAGCATGCATTGACGAGATACATCTAGCAATCATAGTACCCAAATACATAGATCAGCCCATGCAAGTTCTCATGTACCTCTAAAACAATATAACCCGTCAATTTGGAAGATACAACAACACCTAAATCTCAATTCCAAACTAGTTAGGGTCGCTATGTGGATCCTTTTACGCCATTCATACCTATCATAAAACAAATCCATCTAAATATCAAGAGATTTGAGCTCCTTTGAAACCACTTCTCTTTATGTTATCAATTTTGAAGATTTAAAAAAAAAAATTAAGCAACTTCTTAGTTTTAGGTTGCAACATTTTATGCCAATTCTCTACCACTTAAAATGGAAAATAGGAAAGTGTTCTCTTATAATCGCCCAAATATCCACAGTGGTCTGGACAAGAACAACTAACCGCCTAGGTCAACAAAATAGGATAAAATCAAGGGGGGTTATGCATATAAAAAAAAAAAAAATCCTAACTAAACACTAAGGCCATCTTGACATGCCTACAAGTCTGCAGTGAGAATATCCTAGAAAGTCCAATTCACATCTACCAAAACCAAATATGTTGCAAGATAACTAACAACCTAATGCCAAAACCAAAACCAAAGCCAAAGAGGTTTGCACTCTAAATCAAAGCCACATGAAGTTTTATTACACGATGTTGTCCTAAGAAGTAATCATTCAAAACTTACTCTCAAATTCAATCTCTCACAACTTCACAAACTAGGTCAAAATTAACAAAATGGTGTATCCAGAAGGAAAACCCAAATGCTCAACAGCTACCCACAAACATAAAAACAAATTGCTTGTTTATGTATTACCACAAAGCAAATAAAATGAGAAAAACATCAACCCATTTGAAAAGCTATATAAACCAAATCCATTTCAAAGCAAAACCCAGAAAAGAAAATACCTTTTGGCTCGTTTAGGATCAAGAGCCCACAACTCAGCGAGTTTTTCAGGAGCCATAGCTTTCTTAGAGTCAATAGATTCCATTAAAGAAGACCCATCAACTGAATTGCTATGCTTATGCCTCGGCCTCACATATGCTTTTTCTTGCTCTTCCTCCACGTGTTGAACCCCACCACCACCACCACTAGCTGACTCATGACCGGCATTGTCCTGTTTCAGCCCAGAGGGTCCTTCTTGAGGTCTGGATCCAAGTTTCTCCATGTCCATATAAGAGCAAAAGAGGTCCTCTTCAGATACCAACTCATCAGGAACCAGATCCAAGTCATCCGTGACCCGAAATGGAACATCTGAGTGGGCCCGCCTGTGACAAGAGCTTCGAAATGGAAATGCTGAAGCATCCGAGTTGGAGGAATCATGCATTCTTCTTCTTCTTCTTCTTCTTCTTCTTCTAACAAGGACCTACGTCTGTTCCCTTATCTCTTTTTGTTGTGTGTGTGTGTGTGTGTGTATTTTAAGAAAGAATTAGAAGAGATAAGAAGGAGAATTCTTCTCCTTCTTGTCCCTTTTGCTCATATCTTGCTTGCTCGATCACATTGGGGAAGTGGTGGTGCTGGTTTTTGACAAGAGATACCCAGAGGCTTGCTTTCGGTTTCTGTGTCCTTGGGTCGTTTTAATTTTAGCCAATTTTCCAGAATAGTAGAGAGAAGAAGAAGCTTTTCATTTTTGCCATGCATTTTTTATACCACTTTAACCTCCTCTGGATTTTTATTTTGGTCAACTCATCCAGTATCCAATATTGCTTAAATATAGATAATCGTTCTAAAAAAAAACATTTTATATATTAGTTCATTGATAGTAAATGTTAGATGGAGAAGGGGGGGAAATTGTTTCTTGATATCAAATTAGGCTTCGTCTTGGTCAAATTTAAGTTAAATAATCTTGGTAATAATCAAAACCAGATTGTTTTTCCTCTCACTTTTCTCTATTATGCTGTTTGTCATATATTTTATTTTTTCGTTTTCCTCTCTATCGTGAGACGAAGGACAGGGGGGGAATTAGAGAAGAGAAGAAGAGTGATGCGCTCTCTTGATATTCTTGTCCACACAAAGATTTGCTTCTCTTGATTTATTTATTTTTTAAAATTTTAATAGTTGAATCATTGCTGGTTCAGATTTATACTTCTTTTGTTAGGTTATCTTGATAAATTTATTTAAAAAAAAAACATGAAAATCATGTCCACAAAAAAATCAAAATAAATGATATTGTTTGTTTCTCGTAAAATATTTTATGGGTGGAAAATATTTTACATGTAATGATGGTAAGATGACAATGGTAATAGTGAAAATGGTCGTGATGGTGGTGAAAAAACAATAATTGTGAAGTGATGATGGAGATGAAGGAGGTAGTTGTAGTGATGGTAGTGGACGAGGTGGCAATAGTGGTGGAGGTGATGGTAGATAAAGAAGAGGAGGTTGTGGTGACGTAAAAAAGGAGGTGAAGGAGTTGGTGGTGAGATGACAATAGTGCTGGTGAGGAGATACTGATTGTGATTAAAATAGTTATATGATATTGTACGTAAATTACTTTTTGTAAAATATTTTATAAAATTTCATGTGCTAAAAATATTTTTCAGTAAATAAGCTAAGTTTAAAAGTTGATTGTAAAATATTTTATATTAACCAATTTTCTTGTAAAATATTTTACTTTATGAGAAACAAGTACAAAAACAATTTTCAGGAAACAAACACAAGAGAATCTATAAAATATTTTCCTATAAAATATTTTAAGCGAAACAAACAAACCCTAAAAAATTAAATATTAAACAATATTAAAACCAAAAGGTATGGACAAATAATAAGAATACAAGTCCCAAAAAGGTGATACAAGAAGATAAATGATTTCTTCTTTTATTGTTGGCTTGAAAGTTGATAAATCTTGAACTTTTAAAGTGATTATTTTCTTATTCTTGCTATAAAAAAAACTTTGTAATGAATTGCATTTGATTTGATTTCTTCTTTTGTTTTGTTGTTGGATTATGATATTTCACTATAGTTGTATTGATAATTATAGTATTTATTTTTAAAGAACTTTTAAGGTGATTATTTTCTTATTCTTGCTATAAAATAAACTTTGTAATGAATTGCATTTGATTTGATTTCTTCTTTTGTTGTTGGATTATGATATTTCACTAGAGTTGTATTGATAATTATAGTATTTATTTTTAAGGAATTTTTGGATGAAAAATATGTTTTTTTTATGCAACTTTACATATTTAAAGAATGTAGCTAATAAAAAGAAGAAATTGTAACTACTTATCTAATTTCAAGAGAGTTGGTTCTTCTCTCCTCCTTTTTGGGGTTTTGTTTCAATATGTCCTCCCTTTAATTTTTTAATGTGGTCTAATGTTTTATTTTTCATTTATCAAGTATTTTGAGTTTTTGGTTGTATATGTAATTTTAATGTGCTTTTTAACTCAATTATTAATGAAAACTAGAAAGAAAAAAGTATACTAGAAAAAAAAAGATTCTTCAGTACTTATCCAATTTTAAGAGAGTTGCTTCTTCTCTGTGTGAGAAATTTTATGGTACTAAAGCTGTAACTAGTGGCATCTTATAAAATGAAGTTTAGTTTCATCAATTAATATGTTATGTCACTATCTTATATCTCATGCCAACAACTCTAAGAAAATCACATATTTTATTAGTTTTCTCTCCCTTTTCTTCACTACAGCTTTTAATTTCTAAAAACATCACATCTCATCAGAACCCTATCTTTTTATTACTACCATCGCCACCATCAACCTTATTAATTACAGCTTAAACATCATAAAATTTTATAAGTATTTGTTTTAATATTTCTTCCTCCCTTTATTTTTAAAATTGTCTAGTATTTTATTTTTATTTATTATCTTTTTATTATTTTTTTTGTTATACAATGTTCTCACGAGATTTTTAATGGATTTATTAACAAACTAGCAAAAAAGAAAGTAAACTTAGAGATAAAATAGTTAAATTATTGACAGAATAATTTCTTTGAGCAATGTAAATCAAAACAAAAAAAAGTTCAGGAAATCTTGGTGTAGGTTGGTGTAATGCTTATGAAGACATAACATACAATTATATCATACAACTTATCCTATTTTTTTTATCAAATAAAGAGTAAAATATTCATTAATCCATCATCATCATTATTATTGCTAGTATTATTATGTATATGTGTGTGTATAAACTAACTTTTTTAAGCAAACAAAACTAGAAATGAGAGTTTCCTCAAATCCCCCTCTTTGAAAATGAATAGTAACATAATAAATCTAGAAATTCCTTGATATTTCACATAATCTATTTATAAAAGAGAAGCTTTTTAGTTATAAATAAGCTATAAAACCAAGTGGTAATGATCTCACCTTTTTTTAATTAAAAAAATCAATATACATTTATAAGCACTTATTGACAAGTTTGAAAGAAAATTATGATAAATTGACATACTCTCAAATAGTACCTATAAGAGTACATATAAGTAAGAAATCCTCACTAACCTAGGATATAACTATAGTCTATGATAGAAATATGGTCTATAGATCTACCCTCCAATACTAATATGTATATTCCATCAAAACTCTTATGACTAAAAAGATAAACATTGATGAAATTCTTAAAATACAATTGTTAATTACTAAAAATAGATTCATTTATTTTTTATTTTTTTATTTATACAACACATAAAAAAAACCCAATTTTTTACTTTCAAATTAAAACTATACAAATGCATAAGAAAAAAGCCAATACAAATTAATAGTGTTAAAATCTAAAAATAATAAAATTACGTAATAATATTGAATTAAATCTTAATTATTTTTGTTATTCATTTGGGATTTTATTTATTGTCTTACATTACTTTTGACTCATTTATAGGAAAGGATTTATAACATTACAATTTTCAAAAAAATTAGGGGTGGTGCAATTATTATTCATCGCCTCGTAGAATACTTTTACTCAAACAATATTTTGTATTGTTTTCATCCTTGAAGCTTTTTTTTAATTTAGTCATTAATATTTTTCATTTTCATTATTGCACATTGTGTTATTTTAACTTCAAGCCTAAGAAATTGTTTTGATTATTTTGTCATGGGATTCTCAAGCTGTAAACAAAATTCCTGATTGATTTTTAATTTTGAAAAAATAAATTTGTTTTTATTCATTGAAAAAAAATTGAAAACAAAGGGACCAATTTGACATTATGGCAAAATCAATTTTTTACTTTCCAAAAATCCTCCTTTCCACTTTTTTCTACCTTTAAATTTTGTCAATTTTCTTTTTTCTTCTTTTTAATTTTAAAATTACATATATTTGTCCAAAATTTTATTTTGTTCACATATCAGTCCTTGAGTTTGAGAGAGAAGAGAGAGTTATTGGAAAACAATAGATGAGAGAGAACATGTTTGTTGGCAAGATTCTGTAAATAAAAACACCATTTTTGGTATCAATGCATTCCTTTTTATGAGAGAATTATCATGGTATCTTTGGTCTTCCATGTTGGAAAAAGTTGACAGCGGTTGAGAGAGATTTTATATTTTGGTTTAATTTTGAGTTTTTCAATCGATTTGAGGGTTGTTGTTTTCCTTAAGGAATTAGTTTATAGAGGTTATAAGAGTGTTTTTAGGTAAAAATGAGTTAAAATTTGTTTTTTGAATCCAAAAGTCCATAGTCTAATTTTCTTGCCACCTCCCTGATGATCGGAAACTGGGTTAGCAGGTTGCACATAGTCTGCTTCTCTTTTTTTTTTCAATAAAAAGGTGAATGACATATTTGTTAACCTTTAGGTCAAATACTCATGTTTTTATATATTTTAATGATAATAATAAATGGAAAATGAACTAATATTATGCATTGTTGAGAATAAGTTTTAAATATGTTTATTAAAAGAACATGTTAACAAACATAATGGATTCCATGATTAATCAAGCAGTACAAGAAGGAAGCAAAGTGAAAACTTAGTTTAAGTATTTATTTTAAGTGTTCAATGTAAATTTTTATATCATACTCAATAGCATAATTAAAATGAACTTACACACTTCACTTTACAAGCATTAAAGGATTGATCATTAATCTGATATAATCTAAGTTATGGTTTTAAAAAATCATCTAGGTTAATTAGTCAAAAGTAGAATTTTTCATAAATCAATCAACCATTTGGTGTTTAGTGAGATTATATATATATATATATATATATATATATATATATATATATATATATATATATATATAATTAGAGAAGGATTCCAAACATATATAATATACAAGCTATTTTAAAAGTAAATACACTGCAAAATCATCAATCCTTAATTATACTCACCAATCCTTAATTATACTCTGATTGATGCTATTAAACTTTCATAATCTAGCACAAGAGTATTTAATATCATTCTCAATACGCTTAAACACCTTCAAATCTTATAAGGGCTATCTTGTGAAATATTGAGATACTAGAAGTTTCAATTATAATATTCATTCTATTAAGAGTTATAATTGGGATAACAAAATCACTCTTGTAAACCTTCGAGAGTTTGGTAAATACTTTTGGTATTGGTGAGATAATTTCTCCAAACTTGCTAGCTATGGACTGCTGTTTTCCTTCACTTTTCTTTTCTTCTTTCCATTTCACTATCTTTTCTTTTCAAAGCTTGTTAGACCCTGTATGTTGGGCTCTTTAACCTTCACTCCAAGGTTTTTCACAATTTGTTTCTCCATGTTTTTCCCTCATTTTCCTTTTGTTAGGCAATATTTATAAGGTTTTGCTAGGGTTTTTGATGGGTTCAAACATAAATTGATCAAATCTTAGCCCTTTGATCAATACATTTCACAACTATAAGCTTTATATCTATGTTGTTTTTTCAATTGTGGTTTTGCAACAAACTTGGTTTTTAGAGGTTTTGGTGGTTTTCCAAATTTAGAGATCGATGAGCTTGTTTCTAGCCTTTTGATCTTGAGATAAACGTGATCAACGTTTGATAAGAACCCACTGAAGTGTGAACACATGAAAAGATTAGTGGTTTTGTGAAATGAGTATCGCAATTATCGATGACTGAGTTAACAACTTTTAAGGCTTCATTAGAGCAACTATGACGTCATCGTCGTTGAAGACCACCTGATCTTGGTAAAGGGGGTGGAAAAACTTTTGTTTGGATCCAACCTTACTCAAATTGAAGGTTTGTAGCTCCACGTTCATTCGTTTAAAAGTGCCTACCTGATTAGCCTAGAATCTGAAAATGCAGTTATGGTTGATTGAGGACAAGATGTTATTGAGTTTATTAAAGTAAAAGAGATATAAACGTTTGATGAGAGTAACTGATATTTGTATAGAGGGTGTTTCTCAGTTAAATGGTGGTGGTTACAGCCCTAGAGGATGTCGAAAATGTTATATTTACTCGTCTAAGAGTGCTAACTCGATCAGCCAAAACTGTCGAAGAAGAAGCTAAATGGTGGCTGAATGACACATTGTCTAGGTTAAATCCTAGAAACTAAGGTTTTTAATTTGGATTCCAGAAGATTTCATTTTAGTCCATATTCTTCCGATTGCTTTTAATTATACCTGTAATTGCTTCCTAAACTCTTAATTTCATGCAATTTCACCACCGTCAAACTTAATCATCAGCCCCAAAGTTTAGCTCCACTTTCATCTTGGTCATTCGTTTCTGATTTGTGCACTTAGACCCTTAAATGACCATCAAACTTTCAATTTTTTTCAATTTGACCCCTGATTTGATCAATTTCAGCCCCTTCAATCATGCGCCTTTTTTCAGATTGGTCCTTGATTTTGGATTTCTTCAATCAAGTGTATAATTGTCTAGCAAACTTTAATATTTATATAATTAAACCCCTGATTTGATCAAATTAACTCTTTAAAATTACAAATCGACCTTTAGATTTAAATTTAATCAAAATAAAACCTAAATTATTTTTTTTCTTGCTATTAAGTCCTCTATAAAATTAATTAAGTTTTCTAAAATTCTCATTGAGTCCTTACCTATCCAAATTTATATTTTTTTATCCTAAATAAAAATATTTTCACCAAATGGACCCTTTGTTAATTAGAATTAGGTTGTCAATTTTATCAATTTTATACATATTGGTCCACTAACTTGTCCACTTGTCATTTTGGTGTTAGTTAATGATTATACCTTTTTCATAGTATAATAGTATAAAAGTCTAAGAGTTGTGTTTTCTTTAGTTACTAGGCTTATTAATTCTAAGGTTTTAATTTTTAATGATCCTTTTAATTTAATCTTTTTTTTTAATTTCAAAATATTTTATGTTGTTTATTTGTTTTCAATGTAAATCATGTTAAAAGAAAGATACATTTTAATTTTATATCTTTTGCTATAAATAATATATATATCAGGATCATTTAAATCTGTTAATTAGTATAAGAGATTCTGTCTTATAAAATTATTTTAAAAGGATTCTATTTGAATTAGAAGATTACAATATGGTTTTATTAGTTTTTAAAGAGATTTTATATTATAAATATATGTTGCAATTCTACGAGACAACTCAGTAATCTTAGCAACCGCCATTCACACAATTAAAACCTATATAGAGAAACTAAAGAAACTAGATTCATTTGAAATATGGGGGTGGTAAATTGAAATTAACCCTGTAATGGTTTTAGTCCTGGTGGGGGTATTGGATCAAGAGAGATCGTTTGTTTAGGAGGTTGTGTCTGTATTTGAAGTAAAACACATGAGTAACATGTTTGATAATGCTAAAAAGCATTTTACTATTCATATAGGACCTAGACAAATTGTTTTTAAACTGCAGGTTTGCGGAAAACAGCTCTCAACTACTTTCCGCAAACCCACGGATAGTGGAGAGTTTTCCTCTCCACTATTCCGACCGGACCGAATCCGGTTCAAAGCTAAATGCATTGAACTGGATCCGACCCAGTTAAAAAAAATTTAATTTTTTTATTTTTATTTTTATTTTTAATTGTGTTTTATTCGAAAAATTAGAAGGAGATCACTTGATGACGTAACATTTGCATAATTTAATCGCAATCTCAATTTTGTTCTTGATGATATTTTACCTGATGTTATTGCGCGCTTAAAAAACCAAGAAAATTATAGTTCTTGTCAGATAAATTTCGTACGTGATGAAATTGTAGATAGTTTAATGGAACAATAAAAATATTTGATATAAGTATTATTTATTTCATAATATAATAGCAGTAGTTAAATCTACAATATTTAAATTAAAAACCATCAAAATATATATATATATAACTTCAATTTGAAAAGCATTCTTTTAACCAAACACATTAAACTATATTTTATTCAACCTCAATTTCAACCATAGATTTAACCAAACATATATAAATACCAAATTAATCTTAACTACTTAACTAAAAACTAACTTTTATAAAATAACTTTTTTAAAAAATATGATAACAAAAACTACCACAATAAATAACTAATCTGCTATCTTTTAGTGGCTGCGGCACCATGTTGAGTGCGCACTGGGCGCTGGTGTTTTGAAACATGATCACACACACAGCAACTACAAAAACACAGGCTCCGCCCTTTGACTACCACGCGAGTTCAGAAATACACTGGAATTTGCCTGTGACTTGCGTGTGTCCCAAATCCTGCTACTTCGCTTCACCTAACAGAGCTGCTACAAGTTTACTAGCTAGTATCAGTTCCTCCATGGAAGAACTGCCTCGGCCACATGATCCTCATCTGCCGTTCTTTCCTTCACAATACACATGCAGGTCTTACACATAAAAAATGGATAATTATTTTCTAACGAAGAAAATGGAAGGTCTTGTTAATCGATGCCTCGTGGCACCCGGGTCATGTCCTAACTTTTTTTTCTGGTTTATATATATATATATATATATATATATATAGTTAGGTATTTGAAAGTATGATATTGATTGTTGTTTTTTTATTTAAAAATATATTAAAATAATATTTTTATTATTTTTAAAAAATTATTTTCAACATCAATAAATTAAAATAATATAATAACATAAAAAATAATTTTAAATAAAAAAATTTAAATTTTATTGAAACTCAGTTAGAACATAACGATCCTTGTACATTGTCTAAATCATTCAAATATGCTTTATGTGCCTTTGCTGCAACAATGTAAGCACTAGTTTGTTTAAATGGCAAAATCCCAAGTCCTACTTGAATTATTCTCAGGGCGTGTTTGGTATTGCGGTAGCTTTTGTGGTTGTGGTGTGAAAAAAGCAGTTTAATAAAAAGTGTTTTTTGTGAGGTTGATTTAAAAAAAAAACTGGTGTTTGGTTAAAACTGTGGTTGAAGTTGTGGTTTAAAAAAAAACAGTTTCTTGTGTTTAGTTAAAACATTGTGGTTGAAATTGTGGTCGAAAAAAAAGCAATTTTGTGTTTGGTAAAACTGTGGTTAAAAAAAAATATGTTCTTGTTTTTGGTTAATATGCTTTGTATTTTATATTTTATTTGAATTAATTAAAAGGACATAGATAAACGCATATATATAATTCCAAAACATAGGTGTTTTGTAATTATGATTACATAACAAAATGAAAATTCCTCATACATTAATGTACTCCTTTATTGTTCCATTAAACTATTTACAATTCCATCGCGTTCAAAATCCATACGTGAAGGCCTCTGTGAGCCTTGAACGGTCGAAGCCTGAACAATATCAGGTAAAAAGTCATCTAGAATTAAATTGGGATTGCGATCATACTCGGAAAAAACTACATCATCTTGCGAACTCCTTCTAATATAGTTATGTAGTGCCATTGATGTAACTACAATCTCAACTTGTGTCTTGTATGGATAAGCAGGCATGTTTTGCAAAATTTTCCACCTCTGTTTCCATACTCCAAAAGAACGTTCGATCACGTTACGTAGTGACAAGTGTGCACGATTAAACACTTCTTTCCGACCACTTGGTTGTCCACGACGCCTAAATTCTTGGAAGTGATACCTCTCGCCTTTATAGGGACCCAAATACCCATACTCGTTTGGATATCCAGCATCAACCAAATAGTATTTGTCTGCAAAAAATAACATGTGATTTTAAACAAAACTGGAAAAAAATTATATTCCTTCAATTACCAAATCTTCAATTTAGTCAAAATCACAACCTTCCGGAGGTTTTGGAAATTTGATATTGCTACTGTCAATAGCCTCAAGAAAAATACGCGTATCGTGTGCACTGCCTTCCCATCCTGCCCACACGAACATGAATTGCATGTCGAAACTACAAGCAGCCATGACATTTTGTGTTGGTACACCTTTTCGTCCAATAAATGGAATTTGATTTGCAGATGGTATACAGGCACAAACATGTGTTCCATCAATTGCACCGACACAATTCTACATGCCACAAAAACATTTATAATACTCATAAACATTTATAACATATTTCATACTCCTCTGAACAACTTAATTAAACTAGTTAATTATAAAAAAAATTCATCTTACCTTGAAATGTGGCATAAATCTTGGATTCATAGCAATTTCTCTTGGTGTGCTCGTAAATTGTGGATCTACTGGTTTTATGACTTCCACAGCAAACAAACGTAATGATTTAAGCACTTCTTTAAAACATCTACTAATAGTTTCACCTGAATGCTGGAATCTTTCCTGCACTTGTCTATTTGACGCCCCAACTGCTATTGTAAATAGAAACATTGCCACCTTTTCAATAACGCTTATTCTTCTTGACGGTTTTAAGCCATGGTGCGTTTCTAATTCGGTGCACAAACTCAACAAAGTGGTTGCGTCCATCTTGAACATGTTAACACTTCGTTTTCAATGACCTTTTAAAACCTCCGACAACCAACGCATCCCTGTGTTATAGGAAACAATACATGGTTCTTTATACATATAATTAATATAATACGTGTTTATAGCTCCAGCTGTGCATATAATTAATTTTTTCCTATCAAAATGCCTCCTTTATAATAAATGCTTCGTCACCATCACTGTCATCGTCAACGTCGTCGTCATCATCATCGTCATTACTGTCGTCAGAGTCGTTTCCATTACTATCATCTCCGGCACCATCAACTGAAGCACCACTACCTTCACAACTAGGATAATTAATTTGGTCTACAATGCGGTTCATTACATTATCATAATTACCATCGAAATCTTCATTAAATATGTCATTAAATCGTGGATCATCCATAACTTCAATTACATGTAAACAAGAAAAAAATTATATGTTGTTAATAAAAAACTTTAAATAATTAAATATCATTCAATAAAAAAACTATCAAAGAGTTGGTGCGACATAAGTTTTTTCCATACCTGTAAAGCCAACAAAAAAGGAGTATTCTACTTGCTTGTATAAAATTCAGCTGAGAGGTTTGAGAAGCTTGTTATGAAGAAAGCTACTTCAGTGAAAAATATGATGCAAACATTCCTATTTATATAGAAAAATTTCAATGCTCTTTACGTCTATTTTACAATTTTTTAGCTTTCAACATAAGTACATTCACATGTATGTATATGCTATAAAAGTAGCATATAATGTTACTTTTACAGCTCATATATGTACACCATCCTGACATGTAGTCTTTCACACCAGAGTTAAAAGGAATAAAAACAGAGTTAAAAGTTAAAAACCAGCAGCAAGACCAAGCTTTCAGAAAAGGAAGAAACACCAACATCATTAGTCCCATCAGACCTCACGGCAACAAAGAAAAAAACATCAACAGTAACTGCAAAAGGGGTTCTTTTCATACATCACAAGCTCACAGTAGCTACCCTAATGGAAAAAAAATACTGTCAAGTAAAGAATTACCAGCAACATGTCAATCTCACAGTAGCTAATCCAATGGAAAAAATTACAGCTAATGAAAGAAACACAGCAGCATGTATTATTAGTCCCATCAGAACTCATGGCAGTAAAAAAAAACAGCAACAGTAAACTGCAAAAGGGGTTTCTTTTCAGACATCACAAGCTCACAGTAGCTACCCAATAGAAAAAAATACAGCCAAGGAAAGAATCACCAGCAGCATGTCAATCTCACATTAGTTAATCCAATGGAACAAATTACAGCTAAGGAAAGAAACACAGCAGCATGTATTATTAGTCCCATCAGACCTCACGGCAGCAAAGAAAAAAACAGCAACAGTAAACTGTAAAAGGGGTTTCTTTTCAGACATCACAAGCTCATAGTAGCTACCCAATGAAAAAAATACAGCCAAGGAAAGAAACATCAGCAACATGTATTATTATTCCCATCAAACCTCACGGCAGCAAAGAAAAAAATACAGGGAACAAAACAGTTAAGGTAAATTAACAACCAATTCCATTAAAGGGTCAACCATTTAACATTAACCATTGAACATTGTAATTCCTAGATAAAATACAACATTACAACCAGCAATTTCTCATACATGTCTGTTAACTCCCGAAAAGCAGTTTAATAAATATAACAGTACATAAATTACCGCAAATGGATATGCTCATATGTCGTAACATGAAATGTGGAATAATATAATGTCTCGAACAAACTTCGGCAAATGGAAACTACTCTTTTAAAAACCGGCATCCCATTACTCTGCAACAAAAAAAAAAACATGTATAAATATCCAAAGCACTTGAACATAGTTAATTGATTAACAGTTAAGAAACTTAAATCATACCATGTCAGCTAAGCACGTTTAGTTCGTGCAAACATTCGTTGCAACCATCTCAACTTCTGTTACTTATCACCCATACTGGCCCACATTTCTCTTTTCCTTCTTAAACTGAGATACTCCGTAGCGAAGTCATGAAACTCATCTTCAATTGAAACTCTAGGAATTGAGTGCAGCTCATCCATCACCTCGCGAATACTACAACCTTCGCGATCCATATTCAAAGAAGTCGAATCACTCTTAGTCGACATACTCTCAAGTAGATGATTGCACCTTGACAGTAGTTGAACACCAATTCCAGCTGTTTTCTTCTTTCTACCTCGCACATCATAATGATCTCATTCTTTTCTTTTGCCACCGCTTGTTGTGTTGTTGCTGTTAGACATATTTATCCCTCCAACCATTCGAGCCATGTCAGTCTGGAAATCTAGAAGCACATCTTTCTTCGAATCACCACTGCCCTCTTCCAAACCATCATGAGCAATGTCGGCATTGCTTGTACCAGGATCGATATCACTACCAGCAGGTACACCTGATGAAGGAGCCCATACATACGCTCCAGTTGCGACAATGTTGGAATACATTCGGTCAAATTTATTCTTCAAAGACGGCTCAATACTGACATCTCTGAATTTTTTGGCTCCTCTAATTTCCTGCATATAAATTAAATCAAGTAATGAAAGATCAGACTACTAAAATTTTGGGGTTGGAATTTGACAACAATAAAAGAAATTGTTAGGATGACAAGGAATGTACCTGAATTTTTTGTTTCCACCACGCATCGCTAGCTGCAATTGTGCCTAACTCACTATTCCAGCCAACACTAGTTTCAGAAACCAGCTTATTCCATATCCTCCAATCCTTTTTGCATCCATCCCATTTGTTTTTCAACTGTGTTTTAGTGAATGCATGGCCAGTTTGTTCTTTGAATGATGTTATAAGAAATTTTCACCTCGTTTTATCAAAATGAGTATTAGGTCTCATTCCTATATCAATTGCCTTAATGCATATATCACAAAATATATGCAACATTTCCTTTGTCCAAGCAGCCTTATCAAACGATTCAAGACCTTCCATGATATCTTTTAACACATTTAACAAAAGTTTGAAATCAATAACTGATATGAATTACAAAAAAACAGCAACAGTAAACCGTGGACTTAAACACTAATAAAACACTCAATGTTCAGCATTTACAAAAGCTGTGTGGTTAGCAACAAACATTAACCATGCATGTATTTGAATGAGAATGTTTATGTTAATTTGTAATGAAAACTAATTGCAACCCATTTCAAGTGTTCAGAAAACTCAGTTTCAGCCATGAGATAATTTTTGAATTATCAAGCAACACTTCATTGCCATCATGCTGTTTGGAAGCTAAAAACATAGGAAAAAAAACAAACAGAACAGAATCTATTTCTACATTCAAAGAAACCCAGCTTTCTTTCGCAGCATGCAAAGACAAAAAAAAGAAACTCAAAATTCTGATTTTGACTGCACAAGTAGAAATAAACATAATCCTACACGACATGCTAACAGGGCACTCATTACGATTACAATAAACACACGCACAGTAAAGGCATCAACGGTTGCTCAAACAGAAACACTATCAATGTGCATAGCAAACATATTAGACCATGCAGAAGAACACATAAATGAAATTTCAAAGCATGACATTGTTTCTAGTAAGCAAATAATCCAGCAGCAGCACTGTCAGCTGGTAGTAGACATAACAAACGAAACCAGAACAAAGAACAGCAGACAAGCAGTATATGGAAGCAATTAAACTCTTTTAAATTCAAAACAAATGACAAAGGCACAGTAAACAGAAGACAATCAGCAACAGCTATGGAATTTGTCAATTGCAGAACACACAGTAATTGATCATGCAGGTACACAGACATGCAATTTTTCATCTAAAAAATTGAAAATACAGATGGAGATAAGGCAGGAACTTACCTCAGTCTATCTCTTTAGGTGTCCAAACCAGCACGGTTCTGCAGCTTTGTCCTGCAAACAGATACAATGGAGACCCAGAAGATAAAATAGATTTTGAGCTACAATTACTATAAAATTAACATGGGTAACACAGTACACAGAAGCATCACAGAAATGCAGGTTTTCAAGTAGAAAAAAATTAAAAACACATGCAAAGCAGAGGACAAGCAGAAGAAGCAATGAAATTTGCTATAAATTCAAAAAATTTGATGAAGGCACAGTAAATAGAACACAAGCAGCAACAACAATGAAATTTGTAGATCAATTCAACAATTGCAGTGTTAATAGTAATAGAGTATGCAGCATCACAGACATGCAATGTTTCATATACAAAAAACAGAAATGAAGATGGAGATAAGGCAGGAACTGACCTCAGTCTCTGTCTTTGTTCTGCAAACCACCACGGTGCTGCAGCTTTGTTCTGCAAAAACAAAAACAATAGAGACCCATTACAGAAATTAGATTTTGAGCAACATGTGAAACAAAATTGACAAAGGGAACGCATAGTACTTACTGGTATCTCACTCGTGGAACTTTCCCAGCACGAATCTCTTGGGGGTTTTCTGCAATTGTAACAGTGGAGGGACAGATCGGTGAAGGTTTGTGTTTTCGATCTTTGTTGGGAAAGAATGGACAGAGGGGAAGAAGCTTGCTCCGGCGTTGGTGGTTTTTTAGGGCAAAATAGAAATGGGGTTGTAGCAAGAGAAGAGAGAGGAGAACAGTTTGGGGAAGGAAATTAGGGTTTTAGTTCATCAATTACATTGATTTGCAACCGAAACAAGAAAAAAAATTGTGAGGTTGTAAGGACCGTAATTGACAGTGGTTACTGGGAAAGTTTCGGTGGTGAGAGAGAGGTGAAACGCATGGAGGACTAGTTTAGGGAAATGTTGAAACTGGGCGTTATTGATCTACAACAACCTTCCACCATCAATTTGTTGGGTTTTTTTTTGTGACCGTTGGGAAATTGAGAAAGAGGGACAGAGGACAGTTGGGAAAGTAATTGTAAAATTATCGGTGATGAGAGAGAGGAGAAACGCATGAAAAACAATGTGTAATTGCTTTTCACTTTTTGCAATTGAACCGTAGTTTTCACTAGGACCCACATACAAATAACATGTGGTTCGTGGTTAACCAAACATATATGACACTGCTTTTTTTTCAACCGCAGCCGCACCAGCATATCCAAACACCATCTCAATCTCAATTAGTGGAGAGTATTGATATGTCTGAGAGTGATAATAGTTGTTTTTCAAAATATTTTTTCACAAGAAAATACATTAAAATAATAATATTATTTTTTAAAAAAATATTTTTAACACCAGCATATGAAAAAATACACCTATAAAAACAAAGTTTCGAAACTGCCCTTTAAATTAGCATTAATTTGTTGTGGTGGGTACAATAAAAATGAAAAACTATTTTATTTATTATTTATTATAACAATAATGATTATATGTTTTCCAAATTGGCTCCAGGGTGTGGCAATATTGGCTTCATCTGAGAATAAAAGGATCCAAAGGAGGCATGGAAATTTACTTTTTAATAAGTTTTAATTAGAGGAAGATAAGGGGGAGAGATTTGGTGCTCAAGAATAAGCATTAACCTTAAGCAACTAATTGTGATTCTCTCGACAAGAAGGAAGTGAAGAAGGGAACTACAAAGCACTAATATCTTTCTTTCATTTGGTATCTTCTCTCCCATCTGAAAGAGTACAACTCCATGCACTTAAACAGCTTCCCTGCCTATAAAATATTCCTCGCAAAATATTAATCTCTCCGTACCACCATATCAAATCATCAATTCTTTAATATATAGTTAATTACATGATTAGAAGCAGAGAAATTATTAGTATTCTAGAAAATTATATCTTAAAATTTTACTTAATAATTTAAGTTTTTTAATTTGATATAATATTAAAATTTTATTAATTAAACAATTCAAATCTCACTACTATATTTTATTTTATAAAATATAAATACAAAACAATTCCGTACAAATTTAAAGTTAAAAAAGCTAGCTAAAGTAAGGACAGAACATATTTCTCTCTATCCTTAGTTTCATCCTTGGGATTTTCGTGACTTTAGAAGCCATAAAGTGTGCATTAAAAAAAGCACTTAACTTTTGCTTTCCACTGAATTTGAGCTTTATAATTACTGATATTAAAATTATTAAAAATTTATATAATTATTAATTTTAAAACTTATAAAATTAGTTGAGTTATACATAAATTAATCTAAATATCTATATTAAAAAAAAAACATTTAAATTGAATTTTTACCAGGAAGATGCTTTTTTAACGTCTTTTTATCTCGTTGGAATTCTGACAGACACTGCCATAACTCAAAAAAGGCTCATCTCTCTCGTTTTGGTTGAAAGCAGATCAACAGGAACAGGAAGAAAAAAAAAAACCCTCATAATTTATTGGCTTGCCTTCACCTCCTCCTCTTGAAGCATCAAAAGCCATGATTTAGCCTTTAAATCCCTCCGTTACAGTCAGCTCAGAAATCCAGGACCAAACAGAATTCAAGGCCTTGTTCTATATACGAGTGAAATGAACTCCTTACTTTCAGTCTCCTTTGTGGTTCGATTTGAAGCTAGGAAGCATTGGAGTCATGAAATCTCCAGCTTATTTGCATAAATTCAAAGTAGGTCTAAGGAAATTGTAGTAAGGCTAAGAGGGTATTGGTGTGATTCCGAAGTGTTGCTGGATTGAGCCATAATAGCTATGGTTACTCTACATCATAGTCCACACCGGCTACTCCTGGATACAGAATCAAGCACACGACCGGCAGCAAATGAAAGCAGGACGCGCAACACTTACAGCAGTGAGGCCAATTTTGATTCCAACATGGTGATCATCTTGGCAGCTTTGCTTTGTGCATTAATTTGTGCGCTTGGACTAAATTCAATAGTACGATGCGCCTTACGATGTAGCCGGAGGTTTGCTTTTGAGACTCCTGATCAGACTGCCGCGCGTCTGGCAGCAACAGGCCTCAAAAAGAGCGCATTGCGACAAATCCCAGTGATCATATACGGGGTGTCAGGGATACATACTATTGCTACGGATTGTGCAATTTGCCTTGGTGAGTTCATAGATGGTGAGAAAGTACGAGTTTTGCCAAAGTGTAACCATGGTTTTCATGTTAGGTGCATAGACACATGGTTGGTGTCGCACTCCTCCTGTCCAACTTGCCGGCAGTCACTTCTAGAGCAACCACCAGAAAGTGCTGATGCCGCAGAATTTGAGGTTGGGATTAGACATCCGGAAAATGCATCTGCAGGAAATGATGTGCCTGTTGCAGGAGATCACGAGGCAGGTTGATCGTGCTTTGAACGTGATATTCGACACCAAAGAACAAGGGAAAAAAGGTCGTCTTTGCTTCTCTATTGTTTAGTTTATAAGACGTTCAGTTTGTTTATGTAATTATGCACAGTGATCTAGAGATCTTGGTTGAAACTTCATTGGCTGGCAACACTTTGTTTTTACAGGCATGCCACTTGCTATGTGTTGAAACTTGAAAGGCCATATAATATTATAGCAAATGCACCATATTTTTTGCAACACGATCTAATTAATTTCTCTCAAAATGGTCTCTGATTGTGCATGCTGCTTGCACTTTCTTCAAAGAAATTCATAACCCCATTTTTTATGGTTTAAACTTAATTAATTAGGTTTTAAATGTACTTTATAGAAGTAATTAATTCAAGTTTTATAAATTTTAAAATTATTAAAGATTTATATGGTTATTAAATTTAAAATTTTAAAGAATTAGTTGAGATTCTAAAATAGTCTGAACACCTACAACTACCAAAAAAAAAAAAGAAATTCATAACCCAGATTGGACATGGGATTGAAAGAGGCTCATCGGAACAAATTAGAGGCAACAGTGCTCCGTCCGGAAAAGTGGATTTTTTTTTATACCTTCACTGAAAATCAAAGCATCTGACTTGCTGCTTATAGTATCCATTTTGAAGTGAATATATGCCTTTCTATGGGAATATCAATTTGCTGCTTATGATCTTTGGTGGCGCCGGCACGTGCCACCCTCATGGCAGATGTTTATCACGGTGGTTATAATGTTCCAAAGGAAACTCAGTTCTTTGATTAATTTGGATTCCTTCCATAAAATTGAAGGAGCATCCAACCCGTTGAAAACTTTTCATGTCCCCTTCACACACACTTTGGACCATATTCCAGTTCGTGCAGAATGCCTAATAACTTTAAATTGTTGTCATGCTAATTAAAATTTTTTAAAAATAAACTAATACCCTATGCTCATTAATTATACTATGAATTGAAACAAAATTACTTTTAAAAATATCAATAAAATAATTAAATTACTCTTAGAAGCAAAAATTCTTTAACTTATGTCAAGAGGATTTTTTGTATTTACGCTATGGTTTTTTAGTTATAATTAAATTGACCAGGGAATAATTTGATATTGTAATAAATATAAAATATAAATTAAAAACAAAATGGTTGTCGCGGGTAAAGCACTAACCAGCAGGTAGGAGACATTTGCGCTCCTCTAGCGATGCATGCGACATCCTCCGGTATCCAAATGTCGCCTTCCACGATGACATTGAAATCATCTCAGCGGTCACTTTTGTGAAACCCAAGAACAAATTATACAAAAAGAGAGGGATTTATAATAATTTAAATTTTTATAATACAAAAGTAGTGTAACTACAAAAAAAATTATAATGATAATAATTATGGTGATAAAATTTAATAGTTTTGGAGAGAGAGAGAGAGAGAACGGATGCAAGGTGACCGACCACTGGAGGGGAAGAAAGGAGAGGAGGAGAACTTATGATTTCCTTGCTTAATTATTTGAGATGTGTTGTTATAATGTGGTTGCTAATTAGAAAAAAAAAATGCATCACTTATAAGGAAGAGGAACCCTTCGTTCCTTTAGGTAGGTTCGGCCAAAGTAGAAATGAATTAATTAACTTGGTACAAATGACCTTAGGAGGTCACAATGAGACGGGTTGCCATGTATAAGGTGAATGCATGGTTGTATGATACTTAATCTCATTCTCATCTCACAAAGCCGTCTCCTTCCTTCCCACTTCCCAGAGAAATTCCCAATCTTCCTTTCCTAGAAATCGTCTTTATTTGAGCAACGACAGCAAGGTAAATTCCATCTTCATCTTTGTTTAGTGGGTTTGAAAGTCTATTCTAAGTCTATTCCATCTTCATCTTCATCTTCATCTGTCCTAGAAACCGTCTCCATCTTTCAGGCTTCAGCGTTTAATTCCATCTTTATTCTCTCTTTGCTTCTGCACAAACCGTCTTCATTAGAGAAACGACAACAAGGTAAATTTATGTTGCATACTTTTTTTATTTCGTATATATTGCTTTAGATTTCAAATAATCTGTTGCATACTTAATTTATTCCATATGTATTGCTTTAGTTGGTTACCCAAAAACTCATAATCTGTTGACTGTTGCTTTAATTGCTTATATTGCTTTAGTCTGGATAACGTGAAAAATATCATGGGTTGTTAAGCTTTAGTTGCATCTGTGACTATAGATTAATGAGCAACAAAAGCGATATAGATTAATTGCTTTAGAAGTTCTGTAATAGCAATATAGATTAATTGTTGAGAGACTGTAATGGCTAGTCCCTACTGTTACCCCTGTGATTTTAAGCTTAAATTCATATCTTTGTTCTGTTTTGTTGATGTTTTGTTTAGATAATGAGTTTTGTTGATTTATTTATTTGTTTTTTGGTTTTATGAATTGTGTAAAGTGGGTTGTTTTTGTTTCTTTATTTTTCAGGCATGGATCTTAGATCATCAAAGATTTGTGAGCTTAGGTTGTTGAAGTGCAGTGTTTAAGTTTAAGGTTATTTTATCTTGTTCTCTAGCAGCAAGTATTATATGACTTTTATTGTGCAGCCTAATAGTATTAGTGTATTACAAATTGCATTTTCTTTTCCAAATGTAAATATACGTTTCAATTTCATGCTAAATTATTAGTCTTTTGTTTACTGTTGATAAAAAAAAATATATGTATGTATTGCTTCTAATTAATTTGATTGCGAATTTGATAAAATATGTATATAAATTATTGCAAAATGTAGGCATATTCCGTATGTATTGCAAAATGTATCATAGGCTTTTTTCTTGCTTTTACATTAACTAAAAGAATAGTAGGCAAGGCAATCTTAGGCTATTTTCATATGTATTGCATCTGGATGTATTGCAAATTGTATCATAGGCTTTTTTCTTACTTTTGCATTAACTGGCAGAATAGTAGGCAAGACAATCTTAGGCTATTTCCGTATGTATTGCATGCATTGCAAAATGTATCATAGGCTATTTGCAAAATGTATCTACATAACTGAAAATAATTGCTTGATTGATGTTGTTTTCTTAATTTCAGATGGATAATGGGGAAGATCCTACATCAAATGAGCCAAATCCTTCAAGTTCGGAACCAAATTCTTTGCTTATTCTAGTTCCAGTTACTACCTCCAGTACAAATAGCAATACTAAAGAAGGTAATCTACCTTCTAGATGTAATAAAAGAAAAACATCCCAAATTTAGGAAAAGACTAGATGGTAATTCTAAAACTCCTAGGGTTGCATGTAAGTATTGTGGAAAAGACTATGCATGTCATACTATACTTAATGGGACTAGTAACATGTGAAGTCATCTAGGTGTATGCAAAAAATTTCCTTTTGTCATTGATCGAAAACAAAAAACTTTAGTTTTAGAACCTAAGCCTATAATAGAGGGGGTGATAATGGAGAGGAAAATTTAGTGACTGTTAAGGCAGTGGGTTATAATTATGAAGAGTGTAGGAAAACCCTTGGAAAAATGATTATACTTGATGAGCTACCTTTTAACTTTATAGAAAACCAAGGATTTAAATCATTTTGTTTGAAGGAGAAATTAAAGAAAGCTCTTAAGGATCAACATTTATGTTTAACAACTAATACTTGGACATCAATCCAAAATATTAATTATATGTGTTTGACTGCTCATTGGATTGATGAAGGTTGGAACTTGAATAAAAGAATTTTAAACTTTTGTCAAGTTTCTAATCATAAAGGTGAAATAATTGGCCAAGCGATTGAAAGTTGTTTATTGGAATGGGAAATTAATAAGATTTTAACAGTTCTTGTAGACAATGCAAGTTCAAATAATTTGACAATAAAATATCTGAAAAGAGTAACAATTGGGTGGGCAACTAATATATTGTCAAATGACTTCATGCATGTTAGATGTTGTGCACATATTGTTAATCTTATTGTATGTGCAGGATTGAAAGATATTGATGATTCAGTGGTTAAAATTAGGAATGCAGTAAGGTTTGTTAAATATTCTCCTTCTAGACAACTTGTTTTTAACCAATGTGCAGAGAGGTTGAAAATTGGGAGTAAAAAATCTGTTTGCTTGGATGTTGCAACTAGATGGAACTCTACATAAATAATGCTAGATACGGCTGATAAATTTGATGTGGTTTTTATGAGGTTAGAAGAAACTGATCCTAGGTATTTGAGTTACTTTGAGATTGATTCAAAAGGTAAACAAAAAAACTTAGGTCCTCATGTTTTAGAAGATTGAGAAAAGGCTAGATCTTTTGTCAAATTCTTGAAACTATTTTACATGGTTACATTGAATTTTCCTGGCTCGTTGTATGTGACATCTCATTCTTTCTTTAATGAATTGATTTCCATGTACACAAAGCATATCTCAACTTTGTAGAAGTGAAGATGTTTATGTAAGTAAAATGACCAAAAATATGATGGCAAAGTATAAAAAATATTAAGGGGATCAAGACACACAAAACTTTTTGTTGTATGTGGATGTTATGTTAGATCCACGTTTCAAATTGAAGTATGTGAGATTTTGTTTTGGAAAATTGTATGATGTTGGAGAGGCTGAAAATTTTACAATTAAGGTTAAAGATACTTTGCTAAAGTTATTTGAGCATTATATGAATGTTGATGAGAATGTTGAGGTTGTTCCTTATGTTAGAACTAGTATAAATGAAAATGTCAATGTTAATGTTGATTTAACGGTGGTAAATGATGATATGTTGGATGACTTAGCTTCTCAATTCAAAAAACATTTAAAGGAAGAAGGCGGTGTCCAAAAAAAAATGAGGTTGAGAGGTATTTGGGTGATGATTGTGAGGATCTTAATGATTTTACATTAGATATTTTGGGTTGGTGAAAGTGTAATGCTACAAAATACAAGATTCTTTCTAAGGTGACACAACACGTGTTAGTCATCCCGGTATCTACAGTTGTTTCTGAAGCAGCATTCAGTACTGGCGGTCGTATATTAGATCCATTTCGAAGCTCTTTATCTCCATGAACAGTGCAAGCACTAGTTTGTTGTCACAATTGGTTGAGTTTAGCACCAATTCCAATCAATATTAGAACATTTATGGATTATATTGAAAATTCTGAAATGATTGAGTCAGGTAATTTCTCTTACAAATTTAAATATAGTTATTTTATAATATTGTTTATTTACATATGTTTAATCTAACATTTTAATTTATGTTTTTGTAGAATTTGGTGAAAGTTTAAAAATCTCAACTGATTGTTTGTAAGTAGTATTGGTGGCTTGGTGCAATCTTGGAATATAATTGTTTTGGGCAATTAATTTACTTTACCTTGTTAATTCCCCTTAACATTTTGCATACTTAATTTAATTCTTTCAATAGTTGAACTCTAATATGTTGCTAATTTGCTAGTGTATTTTTATAGCATTATTCTTGCTGGAATTTTTGGATGCTCATGCTGCCGTTGCTGGAATTTTTGGATGCTGGTGTTGCTGTGTTTTTTTCTTCAAACTATGCCAGATGTTTATGATAATTTATTGCTGGTTGCTAATGTATTCTCTTGTTAATGTTAAATTTTCTAGTGCGAACAGACTTTTAATTTAAGGTGTTCAAATTTGATCATGCATCTTGCACATTGAAATTGATTTATTGCATTGCATCTGTCATATTTAATTCATGTCTAGATTTTAATTCATATTAAAAGTCAGCCAAGCTGTGAATTAATTCAGGTTTCTATAAATTTTAAAGCTCAATTTAATGTAAGGCTAAGCCAATTTTAAAAAAAAAACAAAAAAAAACCCATATATGATGGGATTAGGTTTCCCGGTTTTTTCCAAAAAAACCAGATTTAATCGAACCGAACCGGTTCGGTTTGAACCGGTTTCCAGTCCGATTAGGTTAATATTTCTCCAAAATACTGAAATTCGGTTTGGTTGTTTTTTTAGTCTAAATCAAACCGAACCGAACCGTGAACACCTCTAGTTGTATCTGATGAGGAAGAAGGGATTGGAGAAAAAAATTGGAGATACCCTGCGCATTGACGAAACAGGGCAGGTTCGTCGCCCTGATTCCTGAGGGAGTTCGGACATGATGACGATAGATTCCAGGGAAGGTCCCTTCATAGAAGTTGTAGCTGAGAGTGTTAGCTTTCCTTTAACAATTATTTAATTGGAGATTGAGCTTCATTATATTTTTTTTCTATTTTCTTTCTATAAGATTTTTTTACTAATTTTAAAAATGAATCGGGTTATCTCAGTTCTATTTATTTGTCGTTCATTGTTAAATTTAGCTTTTTTAAAAGAAATCTTGTAATAATTAAATTAAATTAAATTAATTGATTAAATATAAGCACGAGATGCTCACTTCATGATATTTTATTTGGTTTGCTTTCTGGGTCATTGATTTGATAACACATGTGGCCTCTCTTGGCGGTGTCGTACAACCTTCTGAAATAGTGTTAAAACCCTTTTGGTGAGTGCTTTCTAGTGGTGAGGTAATGTCCATAACGAAATGATAATGAGTTTTCAATGGACTTTTCTTTCTTCAACTCTCATTATGATATTGACAACTTATTTTTTATAGTTAATTATTGTCATTTTCCACTTTATTTTAATTCTTTTTTAAAATCATATTATTAAATTAAATTAAACGAGATTATTGAATCTAGTCAAGTAAATTTCTCAGGTCACTTATTTTTCTTGCTTCTTTGAAATTTTAACATCACCTAAATATGCTCTTTTTACTCCGTTTACGATATTGCAGGTCACTTATCTAGTTAAGACCATTACATCTCATGAATATATTTTTTATCCTTTACTTTTTGGCATGTAAAATAAAAATTAAGCATAGTTTTGGTGTTACCTTGTCTGCTAAAAGATCTGATATGCTTTCTTTTTCTTTTTTCAATTCAGCCTTTTTTTAAATTTCTATCCTTTTATATATTTTTTTTTTGAATCCATTTATGGCCCAATTAGATTAGATTAGTTTTAAAATTATGGTAAAAAGATCAAATTAAAAGACAAAGCACTTAAATGTAAGACATAGAGAAAATATATAGTTATTTACAAATTCAAGATAATTTTTATTTTGGTTTAAAAGTTCTTTTTTATTATTATTTTTTAGTCATTGAATTTGAAATAAGAGAGAGAGATTTTTTTAATTGTGGCAAAAGAGAGAGAAAATCATTGTTGGCCGTATTCCGAAGATAAAAAGGTTGATCTAGGTGTACCAGGTTCTATTCGATGATGGGTTCTTGTTGAATTGTCTTTGAACCTTCATCTTGCATAAAAAGGTAGATCAAGATCAAAAGAGAGAAAATTTATTGGTTTGGTTTTGTGTTTTTGAACCTTTTTTATTATTTTTTGATAAATTAGTTGTAGGAGGTTATGAGGGTATTTATTAATTTTTTTGGGCAAAAATATGTTGAAAATGGATTTTTAGGTAAATAATCTTCCATCCTAATTTTCCAGCCACCATTATGATAGCTGAATTTTAGACAGAAGTAGGTGACACATTGCTTACTCTTTTTAAAAAAAAATTAATAAGGGGTGTGATAAGTACTTAAAAGTACATTTTTATTAAGGTTTTATATCATTAAATTGCACTTAAAGTGTCATTAAATTCTCTAACTTATGCATGTTTTATAATAACAACTTTAATAATATAAAATATCTTTAATTTATAGTAAATGCTCGTTTTAAATGCAAGTTTGCAAAATAGGCATATCTCACAATTCATATTATTGATTTGTGTGTTTAACTATTGAAATTGAGAAAACAAATAGAGGGGTAAGCTTAGAGAAGAAATTCTAGTTGGGCTGGTTCGATTCAAATTAGAACATCATTCTATTCTTGGGTCATAACTAGAGCTGTAGACTTAAATTTCAATGTGGTTTAGCTTGATGGAAAGCTAAAACATAAGTCTAAAACATTAATGAGAGTCTAAGATTTAATATTGTCATTTTGAAATTCCAATCTTAGCAACAAAATAGAAGTCTAAATATGTCTTAGAGCCAAGACATTGTTTGGTGTTCAGTCCATATCTCTAGTTCTAGAAGTTCAAAAGATCTTTTTTTTTAAGAGAAGAAAAATACCCACAACCATTTGTTTAAATTATGATGTTATCATTGACATTTAGTTCAGTCATCAAATCAATAGTTAACCACCAAATCAATAGTTCTAAGTTTTAGCCCATAAAAGGAGGCATTTACCATACATTTAGATATCTTGATTCTTATATCAATATCATGCTCTTACTTTCTTTCTTTGCATTTTTGTAATGTTCAAGTTTTATTTCATGTTATATTCTCATTAATCTTTTGTTTATACTTATAATTTTCTTTACTATACTTAGTTAATTTACATCATAGTAATATTCTTATCTTGTTTGTTTATATTTTTCTTCTTCATTATGTTTAGCTAATTTATATATATGGTTTTGTATAATTAACCTCCTTGTAGATCGACCCAAGTCTTGTCAGGTTATTTATTACTTTGACACTCTTACACTTAGAATAAGATATCAATAATTTAATCGTGTCAGGGTGAATGGAAAGTTGTATGCTCATTAAAAAAAAAATAAGATAGACTAGGTGTGTGGGCCTGGGCTTGCCTCTAGGATCATGTGAATGGCCTGACCTCTTTTTTTTTCCATTTCTTTTGGATTTTTTACTTTCAAAAAAAGTTTTTTATTGATTTTTTTTCTCATCCATCCTTCAATATTTTGTTAGTTTTTAATTGGGCTTTATAATTTTTTATTGATTTTCTTTTTATAGGTTTAGGAAGGTCTCATATAAATATCTCAACATTTAGTTTGTGTTTAATTTTATGAGCATCTATTTTTTTTCGTATAATTAAATAAAAAATGGTTTAAGAAAAAAATAAAGTTATTAAACCCAGTTAAGTCTATGATCTAGATCGTGGGTTGATAGGTTAACTTGGGTTCATTAAGAATTGAACCTCATAATTTATTTTGATTTGTTCTCTATGAGATTATTACGATTTCAAACAGACATTTTAATATTTGGTTTGTGCTCGATTTCTCGAGTATTTTTACCAGTTGTTTGTGTTTAATGACATTCTAAAGAGCTTCCAATGGCTCAAAAAAAAAATTATACATATATTCAAAAACATTTATCTGACTCGCAGCGCAGTATATGGCATTAACCAAGTAATTACTTAAAACATCTAAAACAACTAGACTTTCATATGTTACTTCATTGTTTAAATGAACATTGAAGCACTTCTACTCTCTTTTTTCAAACTTTTTTTTCCTTTTATTTGAATCATTTTCTATCATAATTAGATGAAATTAGTTTTTCAATTGTAGTAAAAATACCAAATTAAAAGACAAAGGATTGAATTGTAAAACACAGAGAAACAACATGGCTAATCTGATATCCGCGATAATTTTTATTTTGATCCAAAAGTTCATTTAGTTTGTTTTTCAAGTCCATGGATTGAGAGAGGAGAGAGAAAGTAGCTAAAAATGGTAGAGAAAAAAAAAGAAAAATTTATAGGTTGTTATGATTTCAGTAATCAAAATGGTCAACCTTTGTATCATAGGTTTTCATTTTATAATAGAAGTTCAATTGTAGTGGTCCTAATAAAAAACAATGTTGTTGTTTCGAAGAAAATTAAGATTTTTTTATGATGATGATATTATTGATTGCTTTATGAAAAATTATGTATTAGCATGATATGAGAAATCTTGATAATAATATGCTCATTAATATTAAATGAGAAAAAACATTTCTATTTATTCTATTTTTTTTAAATTAAGAGCCCGTGACAAAAAAAATATTAAGAAAAATATATTAATAAGAAAAGCAGGAATTATACTAGATTTTTTTAATGAAGTTTAAATTATTTATGCTCTAATAAAAAAAATAATTGAGATCAAATATCTTAATATGTATTTTTATTTCTGTTTTCTAATTCAGTATTTTGTTAAAATCAACATATTTATTATTATTTATTAACATATATAATTCTTAATTTATTTTATTTAATACAAGTATCATTATTTTAGTTATGGTTATTTTTTTATGGTAGAAAAACTTTAACAATACCTATCTTTTTTCTTTTTTTTTTGCCATAATAAAAAAATTGTTTCACCCCACGTGTCAAACTAGTTGAGAACTATAGCCAATAGGAAGTCGGGCGGATTAGTTGGAATGGAGTGAAGCCCCTAGATTGGATTGTCTAGTGCTGGTAAGTCTCTGGTGTTTCACTAACCACAGGAATTATTTCAGTGCAGAAAGTTGAAGAGGAAAGAGTCCTTAGTTGAATGCCTCTGTCTCGCTTCCTATCAAACTATTATTGGCTCAAGGAGAATTTTTGAAGCCAGCAGTAGTGCATATTACAGAGAGAACATGAAAGTTTAAAGTCCACTCTTCCCTGCATATTTCCCAATTGGAGTGGAAGAATATGGAACACCAAGAATCATGATTTTGTGCTGAAGGAATGGAATCTCAAGTTCGTTTCTTTCCTCCTTTTTTTTTTATTTATTTAATATTTTTTTGAACTTTTGAGGGTCCACCACAGTTCATTTACGAGCTGAGCTGCTGCCAGAGCTCGAAGTGCCGAAAGAAGATGACTGAGACTTGATATTAAGCAGCATCACTGGACCACCCCTTTTGTATATGAATTCATCCATATCCATCCATCCATGTTTATCTCTACAAAATCTCTCTGCAAATAATTTTTTCTCCTTTATTAGTTGTCTAGTGAGGGATTGAAGTCATGTCTATGAAAACCTACCTTGTCAAAAATAAGTCCCCCCTAATACAGTACTTTTGCCACTAGCACTACCATGTATAATGACACCATGTGTTGGATACCCTTTTTTTTTTTTTAATTTTGTATTTTTTTCTTTTAGAAAAACCCAAAAAAAAACCATTTAAATCATTTTCTTAAATATGTATTTGGGTAAAAAATTGTTACGGTGAGAGGCAAATAATGCTAATTTGAAGGGAATCTAGTGATTACCTTGGTGTTTAGATGAGAGGAATGGGCGTGGGAAGCTCCTTAACGTTCAATCATTGAAACTGACATGAAGAGGTGGGAAAAGTTTGTTAGGTTCTCGAAATCTAGGAGATCATAAGCCTTTCATTTTCATTCGTTATATCCTTCAATCTGTTACAATGCATGTATTTATAATCTTCTTTTTTCTACAGGGTTTTAGGAATCTTCAGAAGAAAAACTAAAACGGTGCGTACAACTGAAAGTGATACTTATTTAACAAAATTAAAACAATGCATTTTGTTATAATTGAAACGGTGCGTATGGATCTGCAACAGCTAATTCGGTTTGAATTTATAAAATGACTTTATTCTTCTTCTTCTCCTTCAACAGTTATCAAAAACAGGCAACAGTTTAATTTACAACTTATTACAACATCATGAGCACAAGCAATTTTGAAGTCTTACTGAAGAAAAATTGAAAAATAAACTGAGATTGGTCAAGATTGTACAAATTGAATGATTGAGAATAAAAACGAACAGGCTAGTAAAATTCAGGAGTCTAGCTGAGGATCTAAAGAGAAAACTGAATATCAAGGTAAAATTACATAAATTGAAGAGCCAATAATCTAAATGAAAGAGATAGAGAATTGAAATGGTTTAATTGATCCAATTAGGAGCTTAATTGAGAAAAAAAGTCAAGATTAGGAGTTGATGTGGTCAAAATTGAAAGAATTAAATGTCCAGCGATTGAAGCGTAATGGACATGGCAATTTGAGGGGTGAAATTGACTCAATTAAAGGTAAAAGTGAAAGAAATTTAAAGTTTAAAGGTTCAATTAAAAATCAAATTAAATGATTATGAGATGAAGACCATTTTGTAATGTATTTTGAAGTCTAAAAGTCTAATTAAGGATGACTAGGGGTGAAATTGAAAATATTCTTAAAATTTGATTTGATTTGGGACTCTACTGAGAATTCTTACAAATCAAAGACTAAAACCGAAAAAAGGTCGAGGGACCAAATTGAAACCCTAAAGGAAATAAGGCTGGTGAAACGACGCCGCGCGTTTTAATTGAAACTTTGGGTTTCATATTAAACGGCATCGCTTTGAGCACAACAGGGCGAAAAAAGAAAGAAATAATTAACAAAGAAGAAGACGATGTCGTTTCAAGTCACTATTAACTGTATTCTCCCTTTACCCCAGCCATTTTTACGAAGAAGAGTCTGAGAGAGCACCAACATTGCAAGCTTGATTCTCCCTTATCCCTCCATCAAACAAGACAAAGAACCCGCCTACCTTGCAGCATGGATTGTGTATTAGAACTCTAGCATGATCTTCTCCTGTCTTGATCTCCAAGGCTCCCTGCAAAATACAAGCCAAGATTGCAAGTTGTGGCGTCCTCCCATTGCCGGCTCTCAAAACCAGACAAGAGGACGTCCTTAGATTCAATCGAAAATATGGATGGCTTTCCTACCATCCCATTTCTCCTATAAAACCCTACCCGAAATGGGCGAGAAAAAGCAACAAGAAAACCCTAGAAATCAGCCAAACTTCATCCCCTTTGTGACCCATTTTTACTTGGTTTAATTGCTGCTGCCAGTTTCCTAGAGTTATTCCTTCCCTCAAGCTTTCAATTGTTTTTTTCTCTTTTAATTTTTTAAAGAAGATGAATTTCAAGTTTTCCGCTTATTTATAAAAATACTATCAATAAGCTTATATGTTATTTTTTTTTGTTCATTAATGATGATATTCTTGTATTATATTTTCAAACTTAGATTACCCAGAAAATTTAACTCAAAATAAAAAAAATATATCAAAAAAATTCTCATAAACTTCTAATTCATTCAACAATCGAATTAAAAGATATATTCAATAACATAAAATTGATTAATAAATAATTTTATATTAAAATTTGAATTATTTTATTCAATTATTTCTAGAACTATATAATTATTTTATTAAGTACTCAAAACCATTTTTTACTCCAAAATATATTTATTTTTCTATTTCATTATTTGTTTTATTTATAAATTTACTATAGTTTCACAATAACATTATCGATTTTTAATTAGGGTTTAAACCAACACATTTTTTTTTTTTTTTTTGCAGTTCTTTCTTAACTTTTATTTTTTATTTTCATTATAATTCATCAAAATTATTTTCTTTGTCTCCAAATACATCTATTTTAACTTTTTTTTCCTAAGTTTTTTATTTGTTGAATATGATATATACTTCATTTGTTTTTTTAGACAATGTGGGTAAGTGCCCACATGCTGGATCTGTCCATGGATATAAGTACCCAACATGGAATATTTTCTTCTTCTTGCCAGGGTCATAAAAATAGAGAGTATCTTTAGCATTAGCTACCCAAGTACTCGCATTACACTGTAAGTATGATTCTAAATTAATTTATAATATAAGAGATATTAATTGAGAATTGGAAAGTTGAAGCATATCTTTAATAAAATAAAAATTATATGAACCAATAAATCATAAAAAAATTGTTAACACCAACTAAAAACTAAATAAAAAAACTTAAAAATTGATAAATATAAAAATATTTGACCTCGTGATGTTGGATACTCTCTCTTCAAATTTTTCTTTTATTGAATTACATGGCAATAAAAATAGATTTTCATAAGAAATATAAATTTTTTAATTATGTAGAAAAAAATATAATGCATTCTTATAATATGATATGATGTTTTTTTTATTAATGCATTCTATATATATATATATGTATTAAACAAAAACTTATCATAATTTTAAAAGCGAGTTTAATAAAAAAAATAAAAATAATAATAAATTGATAATTTAGACTCGAGCGTATTAAAATATAATAATAATAATAATAATAATAATAATAATAATAAACTTGAGAAAAAGTATATAAACATTTAAGATATAAAATTAAAAACAAAATAGATATTTCAATCATATTTAAAAAATTATGCATAGCAGTTCATATATAATTAATCAAAAAGCAAATGTTAATGTTACCATAAAAGATGCTAATATTATTTGAATATAATGACATGATTAGATAATTATTTAGACATCATTTAAATAAATATATTTAAAAATAATCTAGTTATAATTACAGAAAGAGAAAATAATGAGATAAAAAAAAGGTGAAGGGTTAGACGCTTTTAAATTAAAAGATTGGACATGTACACCTGGTTAACATGATAAACTAAGTACATTTAATTCTAAATTTTTATTCTTAAAAGGATACATCATCCACACTATTTTTTTAAACATTCATTTGTCATCTTTTTTTGTCACATAAAGTTGTTCTAATGACTACAAAATTAAGGTTCAAATTTTTGGATTCAAAAACCTAAATTCCAACAATTTTTAATCAAAAAACATGAAAAAACCTCATAAACCTTTACAACCTTATTTATATCACAAAAAAAAAAACATTCTAATCACATTAAAAACTCAAATCAAATCAAATAAAAAAATCTTCTTAGGCTTTGATAAACTATATCCTACATTATTAAATATGGAAATCATTTCCATTAAGTTCCTTTCTTAAAGCAAAATCCATATACACTAAAGTTAAATTTTTTGGTGGTCAGAATTTAACCACCTAAAAACTCTATCCTTAAATTTATTTTTCTGATGATTTCTCTCTTTTCTCTAAAGATTCAAGGATTGAGATGTAAAACAAATAAAATTTACCACTTAAAGAGAAAAATTCAAAACTAGAAAGGATCATATGTAAAAAAAATTTTATTTTTATAAAGGAAAAGTTCATAGAGGCTATTCTTGATGGTCTTTGTGTTATCCTTTTCTTAAATAAAAAAAAATTGGATAAAATCTTAACATCTAGAGAAATTAAGGAGTTGAGTTTTCAGGAGTGAGAGGCTTAAATTGCTGAAAATTTGTAACTAAAATTTCATTGTTGTTCTAGGAAGAAGATAAATGCATAAGAGGTCTTTTTTTAAAAAAAATGCAATGAAGTCTTGAAAATTTGATGCATATTTCATTGTAGTCCTAAACTTTTATTTTTAATTACATTAAGGTTTAATTTTGGATTGTTTCTTCAATTGAGTCCCTAAATTGAATTAATTGAACCTTCTAATTTGACTTAATTTTCTAATTTAATCCTTGATTTGCAGTTTTATGCAATTTTGACTAATTTTGCCCTAATTCTTACATTTTCTCTTTAATTTCACCCTTGATTAAATTAATGAAATATTTTAATTTGGATTTCTTATGTAATTTAGTCATTGGTCTTTTAATTCTTTTAATTAAAGCCAAATTAAATAATTTTTCCTAAATTACTTTTCAATTGAGTCCCCAATTGCAACCCCAAATCATTCATGAATTTTTAAAACCTCCCCAACTCAATTATAAACTTGTTAAACTCAATTATTTATACAATTTCTATTCTTGATTGTATTTTCTTTCTAAAAAATAATAAAATGATTAAAATTGATTCTATTTATTGAAAAGACACTTTTTTGAAATTTTTTCTATATTTTGAAATATATAAAAAACGAGGGCTAAAAATTAGGTTATGACACACTCATGTTGAGATAATCTTCTTTGCTCAAATGCTATTAACATGATCCAAAATCTACTTCATGTAAAAGAGTATGCGGAACCAAGACCATTGTAATCAATAACTCATAGTTTGAGGAAGTTGGAACAACAAATAAGGCAAGATCATAAATTGAGGACAAGCTGTTAATGAAGTTATATATCATAGAACAATAAACAAGGCAAGATCACCGACTAAGGATAAGTCGTTAATAAAGTTAAAACATCAAACAAGGTAGGATCATAAGTTGATGGGAAACAAATTGAGATTGTCTTGATAATAATTAGTGTAAGTATGGGTAGCCATAATTACTATGAGAAACTCATGCAGTGTCAAAATATAAGTAAGGTATCCCTTCTAGCAAATCTGAGTTGGCTAGTGAGTTAAATAACAATTGAGTATCCAAAAGAGGGCAGTCAACTTCAATAGACAACACGAAGATTGGGTCTTTAACAGGGACCTATATTTTAAATAGTTAAGTACTTATTTTTTTCTTACTCAATAGAATCTTACGAGATTCATATGAAATCCTTGCCTTTAAGGTGCACAAGGCTCAAGTAAATTTAAACCCATGAGATTTTAACTTGTTTGAATCCAACATAGTTTGATTTTTAATTTTTTTTGCAAAGAGGGTGGTCACCTTTAAGTTGACTTGGTTTTAATTTCTTTTCTAAAAAATATTATATTTTCTTTATAAGTTTACTACACAAAGTATATGAAAAGGAGTTTTTAATGACTATGTACTGTAAGAATTTTAAAAAAGTGGCAGTTGTCATAACTCAATTTTAACCCTATTTTTTCATAAAAATATAAAACAAATCAAAAAATAATAATAAAAACCATTATTTTCATCACTTGTGTTAATTTAATTTTGTGTATCAAGTTAAGTTATAAATAGTGATAAATAATTAAAAAAAATAGAGAAGGGTAAAAATATAATTACGGACAAAAAATGGATAAATAATTGAATTTGACAAGCCAAAGATTTAGTTTAGGATTCAATTGGGGACATAATTGAAAAAAATGGTTTGATTTGGATGAAATTAAAAGAATTAAAGGTTCAGGGATGAATCTATAACAAGCAGCCAAATCTAAGGGTTTAATTAATTCAATTAAGGATGAAATTGAAAAAAAAAAGATTTATGGCAAAATTAACCAAAAATACATAATTTTTTAAACCAAGGATTAAATTGAAAACAATCGACAAAATTAAAGGGTTAAATTAATTCATTTAAGGATAAAATTGAAAATAAAAGCCTACATTGCTATTAATTTTATGGGTTTTATAGTTATTATACCTCCATACACGTCAGTGTAACAAGTTGACTATTTAAGAATTGCAATGTGTTTTTCTTGGGTATTTTAATCATCAAAATGGGTACCAATGTTATCATCCTCAAACTTAACAAATATTTTATTACAATGGATATTGTTTTTGGAATATCAAAATGAAATTCAGATTATAAATTATAATTTTCTAGATATAAATTTGAATTATAAAAGTGACGATTCACAAGCTAGATTAGACAATCAAGAAAAAGGTGAATTGAGTTTAAATGTTATAGTCTTAAATAAAAAGATGATGAACACTTAGAAGATGAAGATGTGACTCTAAAAAATGCTTCGTTTGAGTTAGAATCCAAATGATATACCAAACCAATCATTAATGATGTTCCTAACTTAATATCTAAGTTAGTCAGAAAATTACCATATCGTCACATTAAAGGTATTCCTAAACCCACATATGACTTAAATTTTTTAGTTAAATCAAATATTATACGAGTTATTATGTATATAACCATCATTTATCAAAATTAAATATATCATTTAGAAATTAATTATCTTTTGTATCTATACCTAACAATATATAGGAAGCCTTAGTTGACCCAAGGTGAAAAATAATTGTGAACAAAGAGATGAAATCCCTGCAAAATAGAACTTAAGAACTCATGGTCCTCCACCAGGAAAGAAACCAACTATGATTTACATGCTAAAGTATAATTTGATGGCATAATTGAATGCTTTAAAGCAGGGGACTAGTAGTGAAAGGTTACACTTATGATCAATTACAAAGAGACATTTACATTTATAGCCAAAATTAACATAATTTGAGTCGTATTATATTTAGCTAAGAACTTAGACTAGCTATTATAATAATTCAATATGAAATATACTTTTTTGGTGAATTATCTAAAGAAGTCTACATGGATCTCCTAAAAGGCTATATGATTCCTGAATTGCACAATCAGAAGGTATGCAAGTTGAAGAAATCATTGCATGGATTGAAACATCCTTTGAAAGCATGGTTTCGAAGATTCATAAAATCCATAGCTTACCATCAGAGCAATTCAAATCACATATTATTCTTGAAAAAAATAATGGGGGTAAGATATAATACTCATTATATATTGATGATATAGTAGTTATAGAAAATGATCTTGAAGATTACTTGGCTAGAGAATTTAAAATGAAAGATCTAGGTCTTTTGAAATATTTACTTGGAATCAAAGTGTCTCGATCTCATAAAGTAACCTTTATGTCTAAAAAAATATATGCCTTAAATCTTTCTATAAGAGACTAGTATGTCAATATGTCAACTAGTTAATACACTAATAGAAGAATGCTTGAAGTTATATATTGAGTCTAATCAGGTACTAATTGATAAATGAAGATATAAAAGAATTGTAGGGAGATTAATGTACTTTGCATACATGAGACCATATTTGGCATATATATTGAGTATTGTTAGTCAATTTATGCATAATCCGAGAGATAAATATATGAATGCAGTTATGTATATTTTGAGATATATGAAGGTTGCATCTAAAAAGAGAATTTTATTCACTAAAAATACAAATTGTCAAAACATAAATGATTCGAACCCGAAAGGCTAAACCTTATAACCCACAATCAAGAGTTAGAATACTCACCTAAGAAAGATAAAATTATATTAGAGAACCTAACTCAATGACTTGAACCAAGAATCGAAGGTGTATGGTTATATATCATAAAGATGATATCTTTGATAAGTTCTAGAAGTTCAAACCGAAGAAGAAGAACACTCACATTATTCAATCCATAATGACAACCAAAAAAATTCTCTTTTTAATGTTATTTCAGCTTTTTATATAATATGGTTTACAAAATAAACCCTAATTAACTAATGAGTTTAAATTAAATCCACATAAGTAACTAATTTAAATCCAAAATTGGATAAGACAATAGTATAAAGCCCATGCTTTGTATATAATGAAGCCTAATTCATAAAAGCCTTATATATATATAATAAGGCCCAAGCTACACAAGCCTTTTATTCTTTGTTATAATAAGGTCCAATCCGCATAAACCTTGCATATTAAACCCCATAAATGTTACATATTAAACAACCTCATTTCTTGCTTAGATTATATTGATCAAGGAATGATGATAATCAATAAACAACATTACGAGATCCATTATATACGCCAATTGAATTTATTACAAATGCAACTACTCTTTAGAGCTTTTCAACTCTCGGAACAAAAAAGAGGTATGTAATTACGAGCTTTTTGAAACTATATAAGTTGGTATATTGATAAATTATCATTAGGTCACACATTTGTTTCCATCATTATATTTCATTTTATGATCGTGGTTGGTCTGGTTGGCAAGAAACTTATTAATGTACATACTCAAACATGTAGTGTTTTTTTTTTTTTTTTTGTCTAATTGAGTTAAGGCCTATATAATCTTATCTTATGTTGATGTTTATTTTGAATATATTTGATGCAAACTAGTTCATTACATGTAATACTAATTGAAAAGTGTTGGTATGAACTTAAGATCTTGATAATTATATTATTTTGTATCTTGCTTCCTCGTCAGCTTATATTAATAATATTAATAATGTAGTTTAATATGTTTGAGTAGGTGTTTGTAATGTCACTTTCATTGTAGATTTTGTTATTTGTTACAAACCATTGAAGCAATTCATAGTTTTAGTGTTTAATAGGATTGTCATCATAATAAATCCAGTGTGAAAATACTAAATTCATTTAGTTAGATTTTGATGCAACTTTTAACCTAATCACTTTTATTCAAAGTTCTCTTTATGAAAGTATAAACAACAATCCATGAAAGATCTTGAATTGAGTTGCTAGTAAAAATTAGTTTGGTTATTATAAAAAATATATGTTACAATATCATATGATATTTTCATAATGGATTGAAATGAATTTAAAATAAAATTTGATAGAATTTTAAATTTTTGATTAATGCATCATGCAAGAGGAGCAACATCATGAAAAATGTTTTGCTAGTAGGAAAAGATAGAAAAAGTCTCAGTTTGAACAATTTGTTAAAATACAAAAAAAGAGGGGAAAAGATAAAAATAAAAGAAAAGAAAAGAAAAGATGAGATTATGATTATAGGAAGCCAAAACAAGCACAAGAGGAAGAGATATTTAATATTTATAGTTTATCAAAACTATTTAATTAATATTTATAGTATAAAAAATAACTAAATAACTCATGAAATAATGTTGATCATCTTTAATATAGCAATTTTTTATTAAAAAATTGCCTTGTTTTCTTACAAAACCTTCCCCTCTTACTTTTTTTTAAAATTTTTTTTCTAAAAAAACAAAAACAAAATGAAACTAGAAAAGAACATATGAAAGAACTAAATTATAAATGAATTAAGAATCCAAGGATTATTATAAATAATTTCTGAAGCTACAAGGACTAATTTATAAGTTTTACTAAACCACAGGACTAAGCTATACTAATTAACTACATAGCATATAATAAAAAAAAAAGGTGGGAAAAAGATGGGGCCCAGACAAGCATCCCTCCAACATCATCGTATTTGAATTTAAAATGAAAAAAAATAAAAATTCTTAATATAATAGTAAATTGAAATCAGACAACAAATAGGCAAAACAAAGGTGCTCTCTTTCTCTCCCTGTAAATTCAAAACACGGATCAAGCCACTCCATCTCCTAGTTCAAAACCCTAACTCACCACCTCTCTCTCTCTCAAACCCAAGTAAAAGTATTCAACAGAGATATCCTTTTGAAAGAAATCAAGATTGGGCCAAAGGGTTAGTGAATCTTGTATGCCTGTTTCTTTAATTTTGCCTTTTGGTTCAAGAATTTTTCCTTTTTGAAGTTTTGTTTTTTGGGTTTGGTGCTAGAGTTGTTAATCGAATTGGGTCATAATCTTTTTTGTAAAAGTTCGGCTAATAGGTTTGTTGCTAAAGTTCAATTTTCCTTTTCTTTTCCTTTGGGTTCTTGAGTTTGGTACTCAAATTCTTAAATTTTAAATTAGGCTCAAGGTAATGGAAGATCGAGGTGACGCGGGGAGACCTAGATCTGATTCCAAGGTTGGTTTCTCGCTTTCTTGGGTGCTTTTGAGAAGTTTTATGTTTATGTTTTTGGTTTTCCTGATTTTAGGTTGTTTTTAGTTGGCTGGTGAGAAGCGAACAGGTGGTGAGTTGAAAGAGAAATCAGAAGTTGCTCGAAAAAAGATTAAAATGCGTGAGCTTGAATCTCTGCTGGGGTCTGAAGGTAATATTTTTAAATATGTTAATTGTTTGCTGTTGCTGTTAGGTTTTTTTTTTGACACTGAATTTGGGTGTATCTGATATGTTGGAATGCAGTTAAGTGGAAGTGGAACACACAATCTATTACTCCTAGTAATATATCTACTTTTTCATTTTCAAAATTGGAGCTTTTCTGCGTTCCTGCTTTTAAAGATTGCACATATCCTTTTATGTTGTTTTTTTGTTTGCACTTTTGAAATTGGAGCAGAACTTCTTAATGAAATAATAAAATGCTTGCTGGCTCAATAATGTGAGAACAAGACCAATAAGAAACATTTAATTAAAAACAAATTACGATGCCTATTGAACTTCTGACTCACACATATTTTAACGCCCTTTCTTCTGTACTTTATAATCCCACAGAAGCAAGCTCCGGTCGCTTGAAAAACAAAGAAGACAGTGACCACTTTCAGCTTAGTGAACAGATGTCCCAAGTTACCAGTGTGCTTGTAACCTTGGACCTCGATGCATATCAAGCAGAAAGACGTGGAAGGACTACATTATCAGTTGAGGTCACTGCTGCTTCTAGGCCACTGGATCTTAATAGTGAAGCTTGCATTGCTAATAATTTGGTGAGAAATGATATTGCAGAACATGCTGATAATTGTAATGAAGTCCCCTTGCTCAAGAAGCATGAGGACAAACATGGCAATAAATGTGTAACCTCTGTTGGCATTGGTTTGGATCTGAATGCAGAGGATGATAGCTCTGTGAGTCAGGAGCTGTTCTGAACTAACAAGGATCAGGATAAGTCAAGGGATGTTTTTGAGTGTGGTAGTACTACTGGTCCAGTGCAGGGAAAAGATCCATTAAGAATGTGGAAGGAGGTGAAGCAAAATGGTTTCCTCTCATCTTCACATGGAGGGATTTCAATTCAAAGTGGTTTTATATCATCTTCTCATGAAGGGATACCGATGCCAAAGCAATGTGGGAGGAAACCCGAAGATGACGTTCATAAGAAAAAGATGGAACTTGCAAAGAGAGAGCAGGTTGATAGGCTTGCAAAGATTGCTGCTCCAAGTGGACTGCTAAATGGCTTGAACCCTGGGGTCATAAACCATATGAGAAACAAAAAGCAGGTCCATTCCATAATAGAGGCCCTGGTGAGGTCTGAAAAACTCGAAAATGGTTGTCTTGAAAGTAAACAAGCAATCCATCTAAAATCTGGAACTAAAGAAACCAATAATATGAGTGATTCTGGAATACAACGACTCGGTTTTTCTCATGGAGATGGGAGTTTGACTTCTTTAATTGGGAGCAAGCAAACAAGTGGGTGCTATATGTCCAATGGGCAGGGTGATTTCAACGTAGTAGGCACAGTACATGCCAGAAATTTCGTTTCATACTTCGCTGTCAGCAAAGATGATGTATTGTCATTGAAGTTGTCTTCATCAACTAATGCCTTGGAGGAGTCTAGAACGGTTCTGAATGAGGAATCAGCAAACAGCACCAGTGTTTGTTGTCTTTCTGTGAGAGGTGAGTATTTAATTTTTGTTTTAGAGGGAATAAACAATTTAATATATGCACATTTATATGTGAAATTGAGTTGGTATAGAAATTGCAAGACACTAAATTAATTGTAGATATCCATATAATTGGGGTATTCATGACATTGAAATACACAAGTCTGAAATCAAAGAACACCTTAGCTGAAAGTAATTTGCTTTTGTACTTTCAGCGGCTTCAGTCTCTTCTCAATGGTTGGAACTTCTTCATCAAGACATTAAAGGACGAATAGCAGGTAGGGCTTTTATAACGTGAATGGTTACTAATTACTATTTAGTATGCTACTTGATGTCCTTATGGCAATAAACCATCTTCTAAATTTTCAGCATTGCGCCGTAGCAGGAAGAGAGTCCGAGCTGTGATTACTACCAAGTTACATTTTTTAATATCAAAGGAGTTCTCGGCTATGGAAGTGGACAGTTCTTATATTATGCAAAGTTCTTCAGAAGTAGTGTCCAATAATACAACAGCTGCCCTGCATCAAGCGAGATGGAGACCATTGTTTGATCAGTTGGATAAAGCACTTTATGAAGAAGAGAAACAACTTGTAAAAGTGATAGCAGAGACTTTCTTTTCTTTCTCATGCTATTAAATTCTACTGGTAATCTAGGAATGTGTGTGTGAACTCGACTCTAGTTATTCTTGTGATTTGCGATGCTTTGGTTTTGACACCTCTGACTGGACAAATTCAATTGCCTGTATTTATAACACAGTTTCTGAATACAAAAGTTGTTCCTACATGTAATAGGATTTTTTTTATAAATAAATCTTCACAAGCTTATGATTGTTTCCTTCTGTAGAGCTTATGATTGTATAGAAAGTTTATTATTTTAATCTAATTTCCTTAACAAGCTTATTTAGGCTCTCTTTTCTGGTTTGAATTTCAGGAAAGATGGTTGTGCCAAGTAAAAGAAATGCAAGTGCACTTTGCTCAGGGACTGCAACATTTGAGCTATAAAGCAATTTTAGGTTACCCCAGGTAAATTATTGCCATTATACTTCTGTCAAATCTGTGGCTGGATCGGGTATAGCATCTTAAATTGCATGATTGAACTCGTATAATGGGCATTGAAACTGTGATGAGTGATTATTGTGTTGACATTGTCATCAACATACACAATCTGTTTTGTCAGCATTCTTTTATTCATGCCTCTTCATATGGAAAATATTCTGCAAGTTACCTTTATAATTCTGTAGTTTTCTTCAATGTTGCAGGACTGAGAAAGCTGATAGCTTGCAGAAGGAATTGGCGGTCAGAGCTGCTGCAGCTTCCATCTATTCAACTTGCAATTTCCTGACTTCAAAGGAGAACGTATCTTGTTTCTGATCTTATGAACAAAAGTGTCTTCCTCCTGTCTATTTTACGGTGTTGAATTCCCAAATATTAGCAATTTACTCATCAGTCCCCCCCCTAAAAAAAAAAAAAACTAGTAAGAATTATCGTAGTGTAGATTGTTATAACTTATAACCCTGGTCGATAAAGGATGTTGAAAATTATCAATCATGGACACTATCAGGTACTTTGATGTATTTTTCTCTTGGCCTAGTTTCGAGTGTAGTATGAAATTGGATCTCATTTTTCATGAAATGACACTCTTACCCTTTTTTTTTTGTACTTCTATTTTTCTGTTAAGATCAACTTAACAAATCAAGAAGATGAGGGTAAGGAACAAAATGCTATTAGCACAGAAGAGTAAGAGGAGGGAGAGAAATGAGATCGAAATTGGACTGTAATCTATTCATATCCAATGTGATCCTTACATTGTATTTTTATAATGATCAATATCAACTACTAACAGATTAATCCAACTAACTCTAACTAACTAATAGAATCTTATAACTAACAACAGTTGGCGTGTCCTTGACGCTTTAGACTTTCAGCTCATTTTTGCCTTCCCACAATAACCTTTTTTTTCTTGTTGTTTCCCACCATTATTTTGCCATCATGAATCATAACAATATCTTTTCCTCGAAAAGATTCTTAACTTAAGAATCTGCAGATCTGAATAATTAAGGATCAATATTGAATTGAATTTATGTCAGTTCTTTTCATATCATGTCTTCAGGAAATGAGTTGGATCATTGAGTTAAATCTGTCACTACAACTCATTTGTCTTTTTTAATAAGCTTCCTCTCTAGTATGGCTACTGGGCAAACCTTGACTCTGCCTTCTTCCTTATTGCTTTCGATCATGTGTAATTCCTTCACATTACATTTGTGCCTCGATATGAACTTATCCCCACACTTGAAACATTGCCCTAGTCTTTGCCACTGTTCATGCATGGTCTCTGGAACTTTTTGTTTTTGCTGGTTATCATTCACATAATTGGTTTGAAGATTACCTATCGGTCTTCCTGTTTGCACCACAGTTGCTGGCTTGGGCATAAACTTGTTTTTTCTTGCCAACAACACATTGTTTGACTCCTCTTGCCATTTAACTTGATCAAAAGCTATCATCAATATCACCAGCTGGTTCCTAAGAATTCTTCCCAATGATTAATACCTTCCACTCCATACATGTAGCCTTCAAATCAGATCTCTACCTTTCCCTCCGGATAAAGAGATGCTATTTCTATCCATTGTTGAAAAGGAGTTGTGTTGAGCTTAAAAAACTTCTTGCACCTCCTCAACCAACCCCTAGGATTATCTCCCCAAAATGTTGTCAGATCCATTCTTCGAAGGGCAACATTATGCACCACTCTCTGTTGCTCCTAGCTATATGTTTGATCTCCCTTAGCAGGACCTTTTCCCCTTGATAGCATTCCCTCTAGACTGCCCTTTGCTGGAGTCTGTAATATTCCTCTGGAAGTGCTTCCTAAATCTTTTCCTGTCATTTGATTAGCAAGGAACGTTTGAAATTGAATCGATACGGCTTCAATTTGTGCACTAATCTGATTTGTTCTCCTGTTCTGTTCACTGAATTGTTCCTGCTATTTAGTTTGTTGATCGGCTAAGGATTCCTGAAATTCTTGTTGAAGGATCTACATTCGCTCCTCCAATTTCTTGTAGTGTTCTTCAACGTTTTTCAGCTTATGATTTTCCACCATAGTGTCAAATCTTAAGGCTATGATACCAATTGTTAAGATCAACTTAACAAATCAAGAAGATGAGGGTAAAAAGCAAAATGGTGTTAGCAGAGAAGAGTAAGAGAAATAGCAAACACCATAAAAACCTAGCCAAACCTGCACACAAAAAAAGAAAGAAAAAAAACATAAAGTCAAAAACTTAGAAAAAACAAGGGAAAAACATAAACATGAAAGAAAATGTAGAAAAAAAAGGCACAACAACAATCACTGAAGTCAAACTTGTCATTTGTTTTTATATTAAAATTAGGTCCCATTAAAATCAGCTAAAGCTATCATTTTATAGTTAAAAACCAATTTATCATAGCAAAACTAGTTAAAAATAACTTATCATGGTCAAATTCATCATTTCATGGCTAAAGTGTTTTTTAGAGTGAAGAAAGGAAATTTTTCGTGGTCAAAATTGATTATTTGGTGGTCAAAATAGTCTTTTTATATTGATTTTTACATTATATATATATATATATATATATATATATATATATATATATATATCTTCATGTGGTTTGATTTTTAACAATATATAGAAGAAGAATTGAGAGTCCAAAAAAAAACATATCTAGCCATTAAAAAAAAACAAATAAAAAGAAAAGATCACAACCATTAGATCCACTCCCTTAAATCCTAGCCATTGATTTAAAAGGCTTAACCTAAGCTCATCCACACCGTATTAACACCCAGACTAATACCATCCATTCATTTCACAAAATCAAAGCCCTCAGTCCATAAGCTTGATTTAGGCTCACTCACACCTGGTCACTACCCAAAAAAACCCCAACTATAAATTTAATTTAAAAACATTAAAATCTGAGATTGTTAGGAGATTTTAATAAGAAATAAGAGTCGTTAATGTTTCCTGATAGAACTGGAAGGATGAGATTGTAATCTTGTTTTTTAGGATTATCTAGGAAGAAAGATTTTCCCAATGTTTTCTAAGTTTATGTTTGAATGATTAATCAACCACTGGTTTGCATCTTTGATAATTTAATTTGCTGTTATCATACATGATTACCTAATAATTTATTTACTGATTGTGTATAGTACTTCTTCAAAAAAAAAATTTCACCAAAGTAAAATCCTAAATTTTGCATTATGATTGTGAATGTGTGATTCAAATCCAGATACAAGAGGATTCAATTAATATCAATCAACATTGATTGTACGGGTTGATTCCTGATATAAGATGACTTGATGAATGTTGAGTACTTGATTATTTTTATGTCTTTATTATCGATATAGGATGATTAAAGGATTATTAATTCTTTTTAAAACTTATATTCTCTGATCGGTTCACATATGATCGATTTATTTCCTATCAATCCCTTTTAAAATGTTATGTTTAACTGGTCCACCTAAGAGTTATTTGTTTTGACTAGTTGATTTCAAAACTTGTGTTTCCTAATTGGCTCATCTATGAGTGATTTGTTTTTTGCTGAACCTTTTCAAAATCTTATGTTTAATTGTCCACCCATGAGATGTTTGTTTTGATCAATTAATTCTAAATATCTTATGCTTTCGATCGGTTCACTTATAAGCAATATGTTTTTAACTGATCTTTTTTAAAACTTGTGTTTTCTAATGATTCGTCCTTTGGTGATTTGTTACCGATTGACCAGTTGAAAACATATTTTTTATATACATATTTTTCCTTTTATGTAATGAATATATATATATATATATATATATATATATATATATATATATATATATATATATATATATATATATTCTTTTTAGGATGGATGATGATGATATTTTATGTACGATTCCATCAAGTTAGGCATTTCTCCTTACATTAAAAACATGGTAAATAAAGAATTTCATCTTGTTACATTGATATTGTAGTCTTATTTGCTTATATGCTTATGTATTTGTGTTATTGTGTGTGCTATTGAGTCTTGAGGCCACCATCTTTTCAAGAAGGGATTCCTACATTTTTTCTTGTTTATTTATTTTAATTCACTCTATTCTTGTTTGCATTATAACTACAGATTTCTCTTACTACTAATATGTGCACTGTAGCCAGCCTTAGGCCAGACGTTGAAGGGGTATTGGTTGTTGAGTTCATCTTCCCTCCTTGTAACCAACCCCTTATCTAGACTCTAGTAGATCAGTTATTAGGTTTATAGGATCATTAACCCTAGGTGGTGACTTGTATGATGTGTGACCATCATTTTTCTCATTTCATAGGAGGGCATATCATAAACACTACCCTATAAACGCACGAGGATCAAAGTTAGGTTGCGACCAACGATAAGATGACGATTCCATTAGGGACTATAATTTTCAGGTTAAGTTGTGCATGCATATCATAAGCATCAGTTTTGTTTTATGCTTTTGTGTTTATATGGTTTATTTTAGATTCTTTATTCCTAACATTCTTTTGAATGATGGACTTGCATGTTGTTTTTGTTTGTATGTTGTGCTATGAACTGGTGATGTATATATTGTTGTGTACTTATAGGTGATACACTCATACTACATGTTTTTCAGACATTGACCCCTTTTTAGGAAGTAGTGGCTTCCCGATAGGCTTATTCCCGGCTATAGATCACAATACCTTGAAGCTTCTAAAAGCTAACAAGGCTAAGATAGTTACACTAATGAGCTTCGCCACAACCCATGTCTATTTCTCTTGTCTAGTCTTGATAGCTAATGACTACTGAAGGAGAAAGGTACCTTTTGAGACTAAAAGCTTACCCTGATCACATAAACAAGCTAGATCCAAACTTTAAGGGTTTTATACCTATGTTAGGGCATAGAGAGTGGGCCAAATATAGTTAAAACCCTGACTAAATTAAATGGTCATGATTATTTAGGATGAGTGATCAAAAATTTCAATTGTAAATGGTATTAGAATATTGAGTTCTATTTGAGTCTCTTCAATAGTAAAAGGGTGACTTCTTAATATAAAGGTTTCGGGGTAACCTTCTAGATTTAGATCATGTTCAACCAATAATTAACACCACTCAAGAGCTGTAAGAATGTTATCATAACTTGTAGCTAGATTAGCAAAAACAGTGCAAAGTTAAATATGAGAATACAACTATTTTGCTTTAAGTTTCCGTACAAAAAACAACTCTCAAGGCCCTAATTTTGTTATGGGACTCATATTATCGGTGTTTCTTTATTGGTTTTAATAATCTGACTCCCACTATAGAACAATACTAGAAAATCCTCCAAATGTCAAGCTCCCTTTATAAAATATACTTCTGATGTTAGCATAGTGAGGTAATGAGCCGAATTAAGAAGCTGTTCAATAAAAGAATAAATTTAGCTAGGCTAAGTGTAAACCATCGACCCAAAATTATAAACCAGTGTTAAGTAGGGTAATTCTTAACCAAAAAATAATAAATTAAGAGAAAAACTTTTATGATTAGGGGTGAAAATCCCCACTAAATTAGCTTAAAATTTTGGATAAGATAAAATAATAAATTAGTATGTGAATTGTCAGCCCCGTGATGAATCACGTAAATCCCCAACCGAGAAGCAAAAAATTAAAAGAAACTTTTGTGTGATGAGTGGAGTAAATCCTTAATTATTTAGCGAAAAACCCTAGATGAAATAAAGAATGATCTTGTGCGTGAAAATACTAACAATTGGTGTGAACACCGTGTAGAATAATGTAATTTTTAACTAAAAAATAATAAACTTTAGAGGAAATTGTATTATAACCACTGATGAAGAATCCCAAGACAACTATGTTAAAATCAAATGAAATAATAATAAAAATTTTGTATGCCAAAAATACAAACGGGCAAGGATTTGGCAGAGAATACATACAAGATTTAAATGAGTGGCATTGTTGTAATTCTTGATAAAATCTCCATTTCTTTCAATAAAACCAGCTGCCCATGCAAAACGAGAAAAACACAAAATTTATGATTTTCTCTTTCTTTCTTCAAATTTACTTGGGTTATGAGTTATGAATTGTGATTAAGTGATTTCCATCCATGATATCAAACCAAATTAGAAGAAATGAGAGGAGAGAGAGAGAGAGAGAGAGAGAAACTTGGGATTTTATGTTTGGATTAAAATTTCCCAATTCTTGAAATTATGGTTCATAATATTTTTATTATTGAATGTTTAATTGAGTTATTTATTATTACTATCAGGTTATAACACTATATAGAAATGGTTTGAATTGGGTCATTGGTGTGAAGAATTGGAAAAACCCTGAATTCATGAATTTAAGGTTTATGTAAATTTTGATTGATATGCTAAATTATGTAATCGGTAATTATTTGAGGTTTAGATGATATCATTAAAGGTAAATTGAATAAATTGAAAACCAATTTTAAGAAATCAAGACCCTAGTGGCTAATTATGTTTGGGTATTCTGAAGGATTTAGGAATTTGAATAAATTAGGTTGATTTTGTTGTTTTAAATAATGTTTTGAAATGCTTGAGATTGTGTATTAATGTTGAAATATGAAATTACAAGGAGTTAGTTAATGTTGTTATATGTTAGAAAAAGGAAAATGTGAGAATTTGTAAGATTATGTAATGTGAGTGTTTTAATGATTTTGTTATGTTTAGATTTGATTAACATGATGATGAGATTGTGTTAGTTATGTTTGCAATCCATGTGAAAAAGAATGCTTAAACATTAGAAAATGTTCGTTAACGGTGAAAAAGATGAAAGTGTGGGAAGTTGAATGTGTGAAAGATTAAATAATGTTGTTATACTTAATTGATCGGTGTTATGATGGTAATTGATGAATTTAATGTAAATGAAAGGAGATTGAAGTTAGATATGAGATTTTAATATTCTCTTGTGTGCAGTCACACTAAAACAAAAATATGTATATGAAAATTTATACTAAACACATAAAAATCATATTGTGAAGGCTTAGAGCAATGCATGTTAAAACCAAAATAAGCTAAGACCTATACAATTGTTTTTTTTTTTTTTTTGTAATATGTGTATTTATGTTTATGGCTAAATTGATTGTTAAATAAGAGAATATATGTTTGGCCAAACAAGATATTATATTGTTATCATTAAGAATTTTTGGAGAGGCTTTTGGAATGGAACTCATTTCCTTAAAAGCACGTCCAACAAGAGCTTCAGGTAAGGGTCATTCTTACCTCTTTAATTAAATTAGTTGTTTGTGTAAATGTTGAAATACAAATTGTATGTTTATTTGTATATATCAAGAACAAATGTTCATTATCAGAATTGTGGTATCATGAAAGATAATATCAAGAATTATGCCTTTGGGGTGGAAAATAAATGTCAAGAGAAATTACGTATTCATAGTAGAAAAAATATTTCATGAGAAATTATGTCTTTAAAGTGAAAAAATGATGTTTTCAGGTAGAGTAATAACATTAAATAAAAACACACACAAGACTGCAATAATAAAGACTAATTAGTTTAATTATTAAAATACTCATAACAATAAAATTTGATAACATAAATGTTAAGTTGATTGAAATGTCAGAGATTAGTTAGTTTAATTCTTGAAATGGGCACAACGATGGAACCATATAATGTTAAAAATAAGTCGTCTGCAACAAATTAAGTCAGGTATAACAATAAAGACTACTTAATTATACGTCAATTGTTTGGACGAAGACTTATCTATTTTATATCCTAGTCAGTTGTTTGGACAAAGACTAGTTAATTAGTTTTTATGTCAGCCATTTGGACAAAGACTTACAAATTATATGTATAAGTTGGCTCTTTGAATGAAGATTTATCTATTTTATATCTAAGTCAGACATTTGGACAAAGGCTTAAATAATGTTATTTAAATGACAAATACGGGGTAGGGAATCAATATTATGTAAATGATGCCTAAAAGGTAGGAAAATAATATTATGTAAATTATGCCTACAAGGTAGGAAAATAATATTTTGTAAATGGTGTATATAAGGTAGGAAAATAATATTATGTAAATGATGCCTACAAGACAGGAAATTAATATGTGAAATTTTAATTGACCACAAACAGTGAAATTAATTTGTGAAATTTAATTCGACCTCAACGACAAAACTTATATGTGAATTTTTAAACCGACCTCAATGGCGGACCTGTTATACAAAATTTTACGTCGACCACAATGACAGGGGTTATTACATTTTAAATTCTGATTTATGAATATTTAAAAAAGAAATTGGTGAATATAAATGAGATAGAATACGAATTACAAATTATTGAAATGAACCAGGTAGTGTAGAGTTAACATGTAGTGTCATTTATGATAAATCAAATAACAATTGGTTATTGTAAATTACAAGCCATCAATGTTGAAATGGCTTGTCGAGTATGGTTGACAAAAAATGGAGTTATAAATAGTGTCGAGATCGACAAACATAGTTAAATGAGAGTGTTAGTTATGATCATTTAGATGGATAAATGGGTATCTTAAACTAATAAAATGAAATAATAAAAGTATAATTGAAATAAGGTATAAGTTAAAACCTTGTATCTATGAGTGTACCTTGTAGACTATACCTTGAAATAGAAATTGTGTTAATTACTAGAGGTTTTTTTATAATTGTTCTTATCATTGAATGAGCGAAGGAAGTTTAAAACTTTCTTTCTAAAATTCTCAAAACATTGTTAATCAAAGTTGGACAAGTAGCATGTCGGTTGATATAACCATCTATATTATCTCGAATTCATAATGTACTTCATTATATTATTACTTTAGAAAGTAGAATTGAGTTAATCTCGAATCTTACCATAATGTCGATTGAGAACAATAAAAAATTTATATTTGAAATTTAGTTTGAGAAGATTATGGATTTAGGTAAAAAGCAATTGTTAAATAAATAATTCTTCTAGTGAGAATGATAGAGAGGAAGCTTTAAACAAATAAGATAGGTGATTGGGAAAAAAAAAAGAGTCAAATGTGAAAAAGAATCATTTGAGCATATTTTCAGACATAAATATGAATTTAAATTTTACAATGAAATTTTATAAGGAGGGGAGAATGTAAACCCCCAACCTAAAATTATAAAACCAGTGTTAAATAGGGTAGTCTTCAAACAAAAAAATAATAAATCAAGAGGAAAACATTTATGATTAGGGGTGAAAATCCCTAGCAAATTAGTTTAAAATCTTGGACAAAATAAAATAATAAATTGGTATGCAAAATGTCAACCCCGTGATGATTCGTGTAAATCCCCAACTAGGAGATAATAAAATTAAAAGAAAATTTTTTGTGATGAATGATGAAAATCCTCGATTATTTAGCTAAAAAACCCTAGATTGCGTGAAAATATTGATGGTCGGTGTGAATCCCGTGCATAATAATGTAATTTTCAACTGAAAAATAATACAATTTAGAGGAAATTATATCATGACTATTGATGAAAAATTCCAAGATAATTATAATAAAATCAGATGAAATAAATTTTTTTTATGTATGCCAGAAATATTGACAGACAAGGATTTGATAGAAAATACATATAGGATTTAAATTAACAGCATTATTATAGTTTTTAAAAAAATCTCCTTCTGTCTCTCAATAAAACCGGTTGGCAATGCAAAGGGGGAAAACTCAAAATTTGTGATTTTCTCCTTATTTCTTCTTCAAATTTACTTGGGTTATGGGTTATGGAGCGTGATTAAGTGATTTCCATCTATAATATCAATCTAAGTTAGGAGAAGCTAGAGAGACATATAAGAGCTGGGAAGTTTGGATACTTAGAGAAAAAAAGTGTGAAAAAGTGAAGAGAAAGGGAGAAACCAATTAAACACACACTATTTGGTTGCTTTGTATATGGTACTAACAAATTTATTTCATGTGTTGGTGGATTTTTATTTTCAGATTGAAATTTTTTCAATTCTTAAAATTAGAGTTCATAATATTTTTTGATTGAATATTTAATTGGGTTGTTTATTATTGTTGTTGGATTATGATAATACGTATAAATGATTTGAATTGAGTCAACTGTGTGGAGAATTAAGAAACCCCCAAATTAATGAATTTAGGGCTTATGTCTATATTTTGATTGATATGCTAAACTGTGTACTTGTTAGTTATTTGGGGTTTAGATGATATCAAGAGGATATAATTGAAGAATTCAGAAATCAATTTTTGAGAAATCAAGACTCTAGTGGCCGATCATGTTTGAGTATTTTGAAGGATTTGGAAATTTGAATAAATTGGATTGATTTTGATGTTTTAAATAATGTTTTGAAATGCTTGAGATTATATATGAATGCTGAAACGTGGAATTACAAAAAATTGATTTTGTTATATGTTAGAAAGAGAAAAATAGGAAAATCTATAAGATTGTATAATGTGAATATTTTAATGATGTTGTTATGTTTCAATTTGATTAATATGATGATGGGATTATATTAGTTATGCTTGCATTTCATGTGAAAAAGAATGCCTAATAATTAGGAAATATTTGTTAAGGGTGAAACGATGGAAGTGTGAGAAGTTAAGAAAATGAGTAAATTTGAGTGCTTTTGATAATGATGCAATACTTAAATTGATTGGTGTGATGATGCTAATGAGTTAATCTTTATGGTAATTTACATGAAATAAATTAGTTGATAATGTGTTGTTAAATGTGTGAATGAAAAGAAGGAAATATAAAGATTGATGGAATTGTGTAAATGTTCGTGTTTTAATGATGTTGTAATGTCTAAAAAATGATTAGATTTTGCAATTTTAAGGGTCAAAGTTGAAAAGAAAATTGTGAAATGCATTTATTGAGAAAATTGGAACGTTTTCTAATTGTAAAATTATGCACAAATTAATTAATATGTATGCTTAATTAGTTATGATTGGGATAGAATGTTGAATGGTTGAACGTTTTACATATTGGAAAGGGAGTTTTGGAAGGTAGAAGAAAGGAATTCGATAATTTTTATGTGGGGAGGTTTAATTAAACAAAAATTTGGGATAAATTGTGTTGATAATTGATGAATTTAATGTAAATAGAAGGAGATTGAAGTAAAATGTGAAATTTTAATATTTCTTTAAGTGAGTCAAAACTATAAGAAAAATATTTATATGAAAAATTTATGCTAAACACATAAAAAACACAGTGTGAAGGTCTGGATTGGTATATGTTAAAATGCCAAAATAGGCTAAGACTTCTACAATTGTCTATAGCAATATGTGTAATTATGTGTCCAACTAAATTGGTTGATAAATAAGTGAACATGTGTGTGTTTGGCCAAACGAGATATTAAATAGTTATTTTTAAAAGTTTTATGTTAATGTGTGTATTCACTTCCTCAAGAACACTTCCAGCAAGAGCTTAAGGTAAAAGTTGCCCTTCCCTCTTTAATTAATTTAGTTATATATATAAATGTTGAAATTCAAATTATATGCTTATTTGTATGTATCAAGAACAAATGTTCATTGTGGTTTTATAGAAGATAATATCATAAAAATTATACCTTTAGGACGGAAAAAAATGTCATGAGAAATTATGCCTTAAGAAATATGTGAAATTTGAATCAACCGCAACAACGGTATTATTTTGTGAAGTTTAATTCAACCTTTATGGTGGAACTTATAAATTCAACTTTTATATTGAAATTAAATTATTACCCAACCATATTCAATATTTACAAACATTAATCAAACACAATAACAATTGACATCCATTCATCAATCAAACAATATAATTTCATTCTCACGTAACCTTAACATAACATTAACATTTCCAATTCATTAACAAAACTTCTTTGGATGTATTTCTTGTCTTAAATGGAGTAATAGATGTAAGAAAAACAAGGCTCCCTTCACTTCCCCTCTCTTTCCCTTTCCAAAACCCTAACCCTTAAATTTCTTCAAAATAACCCACCAAAACACTCAATTTCCTCTTTTGATTACTTGTTTATCCCTTACTCTAATTTTGTTTTTTTAATGGATTTAACAAGAATTGAAGGAAAAAAAATCAACAATTTCTCCCCCTCTTTTTATGTAAATTGCGTCCAAATAGAGAAAAATGAGCATTTATAGTTAATTTTTTTATTAATTATATATTAACCTCATTTATCTTACACTCCGAGTTTTTCCCAACTACTTTTTTTTCTTGATTAATTTATGCACTGTTACTTTTTTATATCCAATTTCACTCATCTTTTTTATCTAAGTTTTTTTTATTAATCTTGTCCGATTTATTTCTAGATTAAATAAATTCTTTTATTTTCACTCGAGAAAAATTTTAACTGAGTTTTTATAAAAAAAAATAGCAATCAACGAAATATCCGACATATTTTTAGCACACGCACCGTTAGTAATGGACCGTTAGTAATGGAGACTACATCGTGATAATGAAAACATTGTCATTTGAAGCTAGAGTTTGGTTGCTAGAAAATGTTGTATACGCCGTTCAAAAACCATAAGAAAATGCAATCATGTCCGCGTCAATTACACGTGCGACTATTTTTTTTATATTAAATAATAATTTATTTGTACACAAATACTAAACTGCCTCTAGCCATCTCGATAAATAAAAAAATAAAAACACCCCATGACCCAAGGCAAAAACAATTCTAATATAAGGAAAATGTGATAATTTTAGTGTTTTAATTTTTTGCTTTAAAGGGTACAAAGTAATTTCATCGTTCAAATAATAATAATAATAAAAACCCATCATGCCATTGTTCTCAAGGTTAATGTTTACACAGACAAATCATCATTTCATTATTTTAATTAATAATGGCAATAAGCCCAGAACAATAATAAAAAATACACGGTAATATGACTACCCTTGAAAATGTTTTTGCTGCCCTGGAGAATGTTTTAGTGCTATCATAAACTAGCAGTGCCTAGGACAGTGGTAACGAAGACACAAGGGTGGGTATGGAACTATGGATGGATGATATCGATCAACACTTGGGACAAATACTACTGTGGTGAAGCAATTGCAAGTACAACACAAAAAAGCTTGTGTCACTTCAACAGCCAAGAGACTTGGTGGGCAAAAATAAAATAATAAGAAAATAAACCACCATGTGCTAGTTGATGATGAAAAGGCCATTTTATAAAACCTCCATTGGTTATGGCACTACTGGTCTGTCAAGAACAGGGGAAAAGAAGGGCGAAAAGAAGGGGTTTGGCACTGACATTACCAAAAAGAAGGGAAGGAAAAGGTTAAAACCCATGTGAGATTAGCGTTGTTAAAAGGAAAGGAACAAATAATGCATTTAAAAACAAAGGAACAAACAGCTCAAGAGTCAAAATCCAACATCTTTATATTCCGACAGCATCATCTTGTGTAACTAATATTCCATTCCCGTACCTCCACAATCTTGCATGGGCCCTTTCTATCCCTTTCCTCCCCTTTTTCCTATTCCTCTTCCTATTATTCAATTGACCACTAAGATTACTCTCTTCCAAGTGGGTGCTGTGCTGTGCTGTGAATCCTTGGAATCCTCAGGGCTGGAGTCACTTTTGACTTGTAAGAAAGTATTTTAATACCTCCACCGTTGCTATCATTGATAACACTGGATTTTTAAAGCAAGACTTTTGGCTATGAAGAACAACTATAGGAGTTCAAAACAAGTGCCAAGAGCTAAACTAGCGTGTGAAATCAGTCAAACCATTTCTACTATCAGCTCATAACCAGAAACAAAATCAAGATACAAAATGCAAGACTGGAGAATTAGAAGCAACTTCGTGACAATATCCAAAAGGGTCCCCTATTTGAGCCCGGTGAAAAGGAATCCGGCAACCTAACAGCAACATCGAGAATAAACCACAAACATAAACTAAAAAACAATCAGGAGAAGAACTAGTACAAAACAAAGGGAAAAAGAACCTCCAACAGCTGATTTTCTCCTCGTTGATTAGTTGAATAAACCGGATTCCTCTTCCCCGGATAACCCCGTTATAAATCCCAGATCTTAATTTCTTAACATAATAATTCATGTTCATCCTGACTCCTCTTGGCCTTCTGAAGGACATCTGATCAGGTCTAATATATTAACTACCTCTCCCATGTCTGGCCGGTTTGATGGAACTTGCGATGTGCAAATCAAGCCCAACTTCATAACTGGAACAGCCTCATCTGCGGGGAAATTTCCCAGGAGCCTTCCATCAACACTTTCTTCCACCCTGCCTTCCTCCAATGCACCTCTAACCATGTCACAAAGCACTACCACATCATCTTCCATGTACTCGACAGGTCTCTTGCCAGTAACAATCTCCAGAATCAAAACCCCAAAACCATAAACATCACATTTCTCGGTTATCTTTGCTGTTCTACAAGCAAACTCTGGTGCCATGTAGCCAAGCGCACTCTGAATTTTGCTGCTTAAAACATAGCGGTCTAGCATTGGCAACAGCCTCGCTAGGCCAAAATCACCAACTTTTGGTTCACCTGAAATGTCAATAAGGATGTTTCTTGATTTTATGTTGTAGTGGATGACGTTTGATTGATGCAAATGTGCCAAGCTTTTTGCAGTCCCTAGAATTATATTGAACCTCTCATTCCATGACAGAAAATGCCCACCTGGTCTGTCATGCAGATGCTTATACAAACTACCACCAGAGACAAACTCATATATGAGAAGCTGTAAGGATGGAGTCCAATAATAACCTTCAAGTGCCACAAGGTTTTGGTGCCTGATTTTCCCCAATTTCTTAACTTCCCTTTCAAAATCTTCTTGGGACTTGACAAGACTCGATACAGTAAGTTTCTTGATTGCAACAGGACGCCCATCTCTGAGAACAGTTTGGTACACTGCTCCAAACCCACCTCTCCCAAGTTCACAATCCTTGTTGAGCAGAGCATGTGCTTCAGTGCTGAAGTCAGTGTCACCAGAAAACATGACAAGTTTGCCAGAGTTGGCATCTGTAGTGGACGAATCGCTAAAGCCATCACCTGCAGATAACGTGAGAGCAGCTGCAGATCTATATGTTGATGACCGAACACGGAGATTAAGCACGGTGATGGCAATCACACCTACAACAATGACAGCAGCAGCACCAATGGCAATGAGAGCAGATATGCTTAGAATGATTCTTTTGTGACCAAGATTTTGAGGAAGTGAGCCTGGAGTAGAATTAGAAGAGTTTGGATTGAGAACAATGGGTTTGGGAAGGACTGCAGGGCAAGACTTATTGACTGCAGCACCACAAAGGGATGGATTTCCAGCGACACATGAAGGTGATATGGTGTTAAAGAAACCGCCTGCTGGTAGTTCACCTTGCAAATTGTTGTGGGAAATGTTAAAGGAGGAGAGGTTGGGAAGGTTTGCCAACTGCTTGGGTAGGGTGCCTGTGAGGCTGTTAAAAGACACGTCCACATCTTGTAGGTTTCCAAGTTTTGCTATTGCTACAGGTATTGTTCCAGACAAGTTGTTTTGAGATACGATTCTACCTCATCGAAAGAAACAGAAAAACAAGAACGAGTTAGACTGGTGAAGACAGTACCATCTTTAACCAATATTTACTTTTTAAGGAAAAAAGAAAACAAATGTCAAGGGACAAGGGACTCTTCCTATTTTGAAACGAAGATACATACAACAATGCAAACAACTTGAACATCACATTCTTTTAGTTACGCAATAAGCTACTGCAAATTTAAACTCTAAAACTAAATTGGTGAAAAGAGAGTCCAAAGTCATAATCTAGAGACTGTACATATAATCCTCGAAAGCAAACACCATCAACCCTAACAATAAAGCAGTACGTACAGTAGCAACTGTCGTAGTTTATGAAAAATTTGAGATCTTACCAACGCAGGAAATTGTGGCTGTAACTGTTTGACAAAGAGCAATTGAAACAGAATTCATTAACTCTTCTAACTCTTGCCCCTACCAAATTGAACAAGGACAAGAAAACAAAAAACATAACAGATTGAGAAAGGAAAGCTTACAAAGTCGTTAATGAAGAACAGGTCCCTATTGAACTTGGGATTTGCCCCGACAGCGAATTCCTCTCCAGTCTCAGTTCCTTCAAAGCAAAAGCTCCTCCAATTTCCATAGGAATGCTCCCATTTAGCTTGTTATCACTCAAATCAAGAACATCCAATTCCTTCAAATCTCCAAAAGTCCCCGGAATAGGACCCATGAGAGAGTTTCTTGACAGATTCAAGAACTGCAAGCTGCTTGAAACCCCGATGGAAGATGCAATCTTACCAGAAAAGTCATTGCGTGATAAATCCAAGACTTGAAGCTTTGGAGCAGAGCTAAATTTTCCACTGAGCTTATTCTCCAATTGCAAAACTTTCTCCAAACCTGAACCAAAAATCCACACAGGAAGGTCGCCACTCAGCAAGTTCTGGCTAAAATCCAAAACCAAAAGGTTTCCACAATTGGTCATAGATTCTGGTAAGTTCCCACTTAAACTATTTGCAGACAAATTAAACACCTTCAATGATTGAAGATTCCCAATTGAAGTTGGAACCTGACCCGAAAATCTATTCCCAGAAAGATCCAAAGTCTCAAGGCGATTGAGTTCACCAATCCAGTTTGGAACCTCACCAGTGAACATGTTGTTACTCAAACTCAAATAATTACACAAGCCAAGATTCTGCATTGTGTCTGGAACAGTCCCAGAAAGCATATTCTCACTGAAATCCACAGACCGCAATAACAAACAGCTTCCAATCCCATTTGGAACCCCCCCATTAAACCGATTCTTGCTCAGGTTAATATTCCTCAAATTGTTCAATACTTCAATCCCTCTGGGAATCTCACTATCCAACAAATTACCAGACAAATCAAGTGAGCTTAACCCATTCAAACCCCAAATCCCGGCAGGCAAAGACCCTGAAAACTGATTCGAACTCAAATTTATGGATGCTAAACTAGCACATGAGCTCAAAGTACTTGGAATCTTCCCTGAAAACTTATTCTTAGCCAAAGAAATATCCCTCAAAGCTCCACAATCCTTAAAAAAGTCCTCCGGTATTGTCCCGGAGAGACTGTTTTCACTCAAATCAATGATTCTAAGGTTTTCAAGGCGAGTAAGGTTAGGATTAATGCTACCAGTAAGGCAGTTTCTTGATAGAGAGAGCTTGTGAAGGAACTGGAGCTGCATGAGGCCACGGCCGATCTGACCTGAGAGAGAGAGCCCATCAAGAGAGAGCTCAGTGACCCGGTTGGATCTGGGGTTGCATTTGACACCAAACCAGTTGCAGGGAGTGTCATCATCTTGGTTCCAAGATGAGAGCTTTCTCTTTGGATCTTGAAGGTCTGCTTTAAACACTATTAGACCCAAAACATCATCATTTAATGATGGGTTAAGGGATCTCACACATTGAGTTCGAAAAGATAAAACCAAGAAAGCTAATAAGCTCAGCAGCTTTTTTGTCCTTGACATTGATAATTCCTATCAAGAAACTCAAAAACCACTACAGCCCATTGAAACTAAGTAAATAAAAATAGAAAAAACAAAGGGAAAAGCTAAAATCTAGTGATATTTCTATTGGCTTCAAAAACGAAAAAAAAAGGGTTCTTTTTTTAACGTCTAGATTTGAAGTAAGGAGACAAGTAGAACTCAAACTTAGCAAAACGAGACAACAACCCAAACATTTCTTAGCTTAAGTGAGAAGATGATGTTATAGTTCTCCCTGCGCCTGACCAATGCCCAGAACTGTCCCTAACTTTTGGCTTCAAGTTTCACGAAAAAGATAAAAACTTCTAGCAAGTAAACAGATGATCTGATAACCAAATAAGCAGCAGTAAGCTGGTGCATTTAAAGCTGAGTGGACAGGACACTCAAATGGTTCACCAGATTCCGGTGAAACAGTTAGGGTTTCGGTGAGAGTTGCCGTTAAAAAGCATCGAGAAGTGAGAGGGGAGAGAGAGTTTGCTTCAAGGGTATGTTGGTGTTTGAGCATTGGTTCGGTCCAGAGAGAGAGAGCTCTAAAGGGGGAGGTGTAATAAAGTTTGTGTTTTTGTGAACGGGAAAGGGCAGAGAAAATACGAAGCAGGTTGGTACGTGGGGGCTATTTAATGAGATTTGTAGACACGTGGCTACTTATATAAAGTGGATGGGTTTTCCACGTGGCTTTTACACGTATTCCTTTCCACTGTCAGTGAGAATTCCTTAAAAATTGGCGATGGATCATGTATTGCTGACGGGACCAGTGTGGTGATGAATATAGGTGGATTGGATTTGAGTTTATTGTTATATATAATTTAGTTTTTAATATTTTATAAATTTTAATTTTAATTTTTTATTAGATTTACATGGGTTGAATATATTGGGTTTGAATAATTTTTTATGAATATATATATATAATTCTCATAAGCGATCTATAATATAGATTATAGGTATCATGACACCCACAATATTAGGTTTAATTTTAATATTTTCAACCACCATTAAATTCTAGTTACATCCCTTTTCCTTTTAACAAAAAACATGTCTTTTTTTGTTAGGGTAAAAGAAATCTAACATAAAGTCTAGTAAAAGAATTTTGAAGCCAAAACATTTCTAAGTAAATAAAAATAACAATTTAATTCATAAACTATCAAATATAAAAACAAAAGAAGTATAAAATATACAAATTGTCGAGTTGATTGGGTTTAAAATATCTCGACCTGCCACCCAACTCGTGATATTCATTTCTTAGATATTTTGACCCATTATCTGTTAGTAAATATAGCATATAGTCAATTAATTGGTTACATGTAACACTGATTTTATTCATTTAAACATATTTATTAATAATAAAGGCTTTCATTATTTTTAATATTCATTTATATTTGATTAATGAATTTAATGTTTAATTAATAAATCTAGAGTAAAGATAAAGTATATAGAACAAAATAATTTGCAAATAAAATTATAAAGTTGTTATAATTATAAGATTCTTATTGCATTAAAGAATTGTTCATAAATATTTTTTATCAATGCTCTATAAAAACTGAATATTAATTAGAGTTGTTGAGACCAATACATATTATGTTTTTTTATATATATATAAAAGGAAGCAGCTGCTATAATGATTGAGGTATAAGGGATACCTAAAACTAATATATAGATGCTTGTTATATGACATGTATATTGAATTGAATTACATGAGAATTCCATATGGAAAGATCACATATGTATATGGAAAGACTCATATTATGTAAGTGATTATTATACTTAAGATCATAAAATTATCTTGTATGGAGAGTGTTGATTTGATCCTAACTATACCTTGTTCTAATAAAAGGTAACAAATGAGCGGCTATTGAGTATAACATAAAATACATGGAGGTATTTGATTAATCAAGAGAGAATTCATCAGTCTAGGTGAATTAGAAAAAAAATTTTATTTGTTCTCAAATATTATTGATTGCTAAACCCTTGGCCAAGGTCAAACAGGATTTGAAAAGAGTTTTAAATCTTATTTAAAGAATCAATGACTATAATGTTGAGAATAAAAATAATTTAACAAAGCAGACATACTACATGCTTGGAACATTCATGATGAAACTGATCATTGAAATGTTAAGTCAAACCATTTATGATTTTTATAATATTTGGGGTGTCATGACAGGTTGTTAGATATTGTATTTACTCTTCAAATATAAATCAATCAATTGTTAAATTGATGATAAATTAAATTGTTTAATTTATTTAATCCTACTTCATTTAGATTTATGATTTTATATTTGGACCAACTTATTAAGAAACCTAATGGAACAATTTGTTAGAAATTAAAATGGAATGATTAATCAAGTGTGACTTGATTTTAAATAAGTTTTAAAAATTGAGAACTAGAATATAATTTATACAGTGAATTATAATTCTAGACCAAGAAAAAAATCAAATAGGGACTTGATTAGTATTTATAAAATTATATACATATATATATAGTTCTAAAAGGTATAACAATTCCTCTCTCCTAAAAGGGTTTATGAGATTTCTCATTGGTGGTTTGTGTGGATTAATGTTAGAGACCGGGTACTTGGACAACTTATGGTTTTCGATAACTCAACTTTAAAGTAATTATTCAAAGCTGAAAAGAGCATTTGATCTTCATTTAATATTTGTATAAACCCTAAACAATTCTAGATCTATCTAATGAGATTCTTAGGACTTTAAAAAAAATAATTAAATTTACCATTTTTGCTGTGTATATGTCTTTCGAGAAACTTGATATTATTTTCTGTAATATCCACATTATTCAACTTTGATTGTTTGGTTAGGTCAAATAATGTAAATATTATATATGAGCTATTTTTTTTTAACACCTCTAATCTTGGTGTATAGTTGAGAAGGCTGGTTATGTCAAAAGAAATATACTCTCACCCTAAAACATTCTACTTAAGATAAGCTACATTACTAATCTTGTCTTCTATTCCTAATAGTCTATCATGTCTTTTCTACCATTAGTTTATCTATACGGGTGATAATGGATCTATTAATGTGAGTTAAACCCAAAATAAATGGTTAAGCCTAATTATTTTAAAGTCTGGTTAATTTTTGTCACTCCTAATTATTATCTTTTGACAATACTTGATGAATTGACATGTCTAAGTCTGATTATTCCTGATCATAATCTACGACTAAGGTCTATCAAGTCATACCAATGGGCTTGTATTAGGCTCATTGAACCCAAACTGAATTTTAGAAAGAGTCCATAGATAATGTCTTGTTAAGGTTCATTTATCCTATAGTACCCAAGATTCACTCGTAATATTTGCTTAATAAAGGATTGTTTACCCTAATTTTATATAAATAGTGACCATAAAAGGTTCATCAAATTGAAACATAATCTATTTGGGGTTCACTTGTCTTAAAGTGTGTTATATAACAATCACCTTCTTATGATTTAACTTCTTGTTTATTGCTCCTCATTAGTGTTTGCATATGCTAGTGCTATGACTCTTGTATATATACATCATAACAAGTGGATGACTTTCAAATTTTATTATTCTTATTGCTATTGATTATGCATGCATATATGAAAACTTATTAAAAAGGTCAATACTCATAATTTTTGGTGAATATTGAACTTAGAAATCTTTAAGACTTATTTTATTTTTTTGAAATAAAAAAGATGGGCTACTCCTCTCAATATCCAAAGTAATGATCTATGCTAAGTCCATTTACCCTAAATACCAAGAGTGAATAGCAAAATATTTTAGACATGGTTTTTTAGATAGAAAAAGGAATATGATTTGAAAGATTTGGAATGTCAACTCAATGGGCGTTATAATATGGGTTAAAACCCAATAGACCTTGCAAACTTGTTCTAAGACCTAATATGCATGTATGAATGGGTTTTATTGTTTTTGTTGAAAAAATGATAAAGATCCACCAATACTGCCTTTAGCAGCTTCAAGATTAGAGTTAAGACATAATGTGATTAAGTCATAACAGATGCAATAAATGATTAAGAACATATTAAACATAAGATGGAAACTTGTATAGGTTTTGCATAAATATAATACAAGTGAAATCTAGATAAATCTTAAAGATAAAACAAAGGATTAGATAGGTCTTTTAAAAGACCTACTTTGGTTGTGTTTGGGGCTGACGAACTCAAAGAAAACTAAAATGTAATAAAATATGCAAACTTATAGAAGAAAGGTGTCATTGATATAGTAACCCAGCAAAGATATGAAATCCAACATAACTAATGGTTTTACAATACCCACATATCTTATCCTAATAAAACCCTAATTGTTCACAACAAATAGGTCCTTGCAGCTACAAAAAAAGGAGTTTATATTTCTAGTTTTTTCATAACATCTTGAGACTATCACGGGTCCAAACATTGTTTATGTCAAAGAATCATCTCAACCCAAAAGCTTAAGTTGTTAGGTGAGGTCCCAAGATATGATTTATATTATTCTCTAACACACTCCCTCAAGTGAAAACCTTTTGGGCTTGAAACTTGCACAGGCTCACATTACCTTGTGCTTGATGTTTTATTAAATAAATAGGGATGGTGAGATTCGAACTCATGACCGTTTGGTTATCAAGGCTCTGATACCAGCTTCTGTGGAAGATCGTGCAACAGATCTTTGTTTATGGGAACTCCATGAGACAGGATTGCCACCAAGAAAGATCACATAAGCAGTAGTCGAAGTACGATCATCTAAATTTCCATGGCATCAGAGAATGCATATAGAGAAGGATTGCTATGTCAGTGAAGATAAAGACCATGAAAAATTGTGCCTTTTAGATAACGCAACAAACGTTTAGTGGCAATCTAGTGGGATTCGGAAAGGCAGTGCATGAATTGAGATAACTTGTTGACAGCGAAAGAGATATCTAGGCGAGTAAGATTAAGGTATTGCAATGCCCCAATGACACTCCGATACTCAGTGGCATTGGTATGAGGTGAACTATCATTGAGAACGAGGGAACCCGTGGTAGGGAGAGGGGTTCCAACCTCCTTAGCATCATCCATGCGAGTGCAAACCAAGGGATCACGAATATATTTGTGTTGAGAGAGAAATAGACCGGATGATATGGGAAACACTTCAACACCAAGTAAGTAATAGAGTCAGCCGAGATCTTTGACCGAGAATTTGGTTGAGATGGTGGTGATGAATCTAGCGATGGAAGGAGGATCACTGCCAGTCATAACTAAATCATCAACGTATACCAGAAAATAGATTAGCTGGTTGTTGTGATGATAAATAAAGAGAGAGGGATCAGAGACAACATTTGTAAAACCATAAAAGAGTAGAAAGGAGCGAAGCTCATGATACCATGCTTAGGGGGCTTGTTTGAGACCATAAAGAGCTTTACGAAGCTGGCAGACATGGATGGGAAACTGTGAATTAATAAATCCTGGAGGTTGAGACATAAAAACTGTTTCAGAGAGTGTACCATGAAGAAATGCGTTATTGATATCAAGTTGATGAAGTGGCCAGCCATTTGTAACAGCAAGGCTGAGGATAATGTGAATGGTTGTGGGCTTGATGACTGGACTGACAGTTTCTTTGTAATCAATGCCCGATCATTGGTGAAAACCTTTCGCAACTAAACGTGCTTTGTAACGAGCAACCATGCCATCCGAGTTTCGCTTGATCCTGAAAACCCATTTACAACCAACCAGGTTTGTAGATGAAGTGTGAGGGATAATGTCCCATGTGCCATTACGTAGTAAGGCATTGAACTCATTTGACATGGCAGCTCACCAATTTGGGTCACGAAGAGCCTATGAAGAACATGAGGGTTCTGCAGAGTCAGAGAGGCTATATCTGGTGGTGGCATGGAGTTGACGGTTTGGTTTAACAATGCCATGTAGGGAGCGAGTGATCATGGGATGTGTCCGATGTGTTTGTAGGAGATGGAGGTTGTGGGATGGTAGAAGGAGCCACGAGGGTAGTAGCTTCAGAGCTAGAAGAAGATGACATGGAGGGAGACCGTAGAGCTGGGCATGACACTACAAGAGGGAACCGAGATGGTTGGTGGTGCGTGGAGCCAGTGATAAGTGGGACGGTGATGAAAGACAAGTCATCAGAGGAAGGGGAAGGAGTGGGGATGAAAGTGGATGGTTGGGCAGTGGAGAGAGATGGAAAAACTGATTCATCAAAGACCACATGACGGGATATAAAGATACGATTTGGGGAGGGATCAAAACATTTGTCGGCACTTTAGGTTAGGGAGTAGCCTAGGAAAATACAAGGACGTGAATGAGGTTCAAGCTTGTGATTGTTGTACTAAAGTAACCAAGGAAAACAAAGACAACAAAAAATGCGAAGTTTGGAGTAGTTTGGAACATCACCAAAAAGGGCTTGAAAGGGAGAACGATTGTTTAGAATAGGTGTCGGAAGTCGGTTTATAAGGTAGGTGGCAGTTTGGAAAGCATGGGACCAAAACTTAAAAGGTAGACCATACTGATGAAGGAGTGTGAGACCAGTTTCAATGATATGGCGATGAAAACGTTCAACAATGCCATTATGTTGAGGGGTATGTGGTGGTGTCATGAGATGAGAGATGCCAAAGTTGGCATAAAGAGTTTTGAGTTTTTGAAACTCGCCCCCACCGTCCGACTAAATGGATATTATTACTATATCAAAGAAACATCTCAACCCAAAAGCTTAAGCTGTTAGGTGAGGTCTCAAGATATGATTTATATTATTCTCTAATAGTTTGCAAGTTGTGAACTAAACTCAAACCAAGCACCAAGAGCATACAAGTAGCTATCAATTGAAAGACAAAGTAGGGTTATATAGTTTAGGCATATAAGAAAACTTTGAACTTCTTTTTTTAATTGTATGAGTAGGAATGACTTGTACGATTTTGACTTTGTCATGATCCACTTCAATACCCATATTGCTCATAATAAACTCTAAAAAATTTCTTGAATTCACCCTAAATGTATATTTTGAGGGATTCAGCTTTAATTGATACCTCATCAATCTTTTGAAGAGCTTTCTCATAGTTGGGACATGATCTTCGCCTTCTTTAGATTTTTCAATCATATCCGCCTTCTTTAGATTTTTCAATCATATCCCATGATTTCACACTTTCTCCTTAACTTTAATCAGTATATTAGGCCTCACCCTTCTCAGCTTTTTCTTGTCTGACTTACAAACTTCAATAAGGGGTAACCTATGTACTCCAATATCTGTATCATAGCCTTAACATGTTATTGTAATACCATGTAAGCAAATATATGTAATCTTTTAATAGGGAATCAAGATACTCTTTACACCTATTGATGCGAACCCTAGGGGAATATAATGGTATTTGCGACCCTAAGATCAATCTAATCCAAGTTTGTTGAGATTTGAATGAACTTATCACAATGGAAGACTTGCTCCAAGGCAACAAGACTATAAACCAACTCGATCACAACGCCTACACTTGGAGACGAGCAAAGGAAGTATAAATTCACAACAAAGAATGGTCAATTCTTTGGAGAGTTGAAAGTTCAATCAAGAACCAAGATTGAGCAACCAAAAGTCAGCTACAATGCTAAAAATATCATCAAAATTCTGCCCTAAAATTATTCCTAAAGAGTATTTAAACTCCAAGCCAAAACCCTAATTTCCCTAATAGGTCTCACATAAACCCAATTTAAATAATAATCAACCCAAGATAAAACTATCCCCAACTAATTAAAATAAAAAAAATAAAAAAGTTTAAAACCCAAACAAATTGTCTCCTCTCAAAATAAATAAAGTTTGATAGCCCAACTAATTAAATAAGTCAAGTTCGTTGTTTCCATATTCTGTTTGGCAGCAGCAAGGCCCAACTTAAAATGGATGGTTCTCTCTCGTCTTAATAAATTAGAAGACGTGCCATATACCATTGGAAAGGTATGGAAGTCTAGTTTCCAGTCCAACTAGAATCACATCAAAATTCAATATGTAGCTCCATTTACGACCAAAAGAGTAAGGAAAGGTCAAATTGTCCGAATCTAGTCTTCTTCTCCCAATCCTTGTGTAATGGTCTTGGTTCCACCAACAAGCCCCTCTTGAACATGAATCAGATTAATCAAGGCTTGCTTTTTATTATTACAAATCCTCTTAAAGTCTACCTTAGCCCATGTATCTTGAAGAAGTCCATTGAAAGCTTCTTGGATCTTCTTAGCCCTAAGCCTAGTAACTAGACCAACTAGAACCTCCAATGGACCCTTTGATGGTTGGATTGCATCATCCCCTCGCTCCTCAAAAGGATTCGACCTCGAATCATCACCTACATAAAATGAAGAAAGATAAAAAAAAAATATTGAATGTATCACTAAAACCATACTCACATGGTAGATCCACTTTGTAGGCATTATCATTAATCCTTTCTATGATCTGATAAGGACCATCTCCTTGAGGCATCAACTTTGATCCTTTTTGTTCAGGAAACCTTTCCTTCCTTATATGCACCCAAACCCAATCACTAGGTTCAAATCTCACTAATTTTCGTCCCCTATTGGCTTTGTTTGCATATTGTTCATTTTTCTTTTCTATTTGTTGCTGAATTTTTGCATGAAGATCTTTTACCACCTGTGCTTTTTTATTACCATCAAGACTAAACTTTTCATCAACAGGCAAATGAATCAAATCTAATGGTGTCAAAGGGTTAAAACCATAAACAATCTCAAATGGTGAATAATCAGTAGTAGAATGTATACTACGATTATATGCAAATTCAATGAATGACAAACAATCTTCCTAATTTTTAAGATTCTTTTGAATGATAGCCCTTAACAATTGAATCAAAGTCCGGTTAACAACTTCAGTTTGGCCATCTGTTTGTGGATGACAAGTAGTAGAATATAAAAGTTTAGTTCCTAACTTAGCCTACATAACCTTCCAAAAGTAACTCAAAAACTTAACGTTTCGATCGGATACAATGCTCCTAGGAAGACCATGTAGCCGAATGACCTCTCTAAAGAATAGGTCAGCTATATTTATTGCATCATCTATTTTATGGCAAGCAATAAAATATGTCATCTTAGAAAATCTATCCACAACAACAAATATAGATTCTCTCCCTTTCCTAGACCTAGGTAGACCCAAAATGAAATCCATAGAAATATCAACCCAAGGTTCCTTAGGAACATGTAAAGGTGTGTAGTCCATGAGGCATTACCCTAGACTTAGCTTGTTTACATGTTATGCACCTATCACACATTCTTTACACATCTCTTTTCATATTATGCCAATAAAAGTGCTCATGCAGAACCTCCAAAGTTTTAGTAATTCCAAAATGCCCCATTAAACCTTTCCCATGTGCTTCCCTCACAAGCAATTCACGTAAATAACAATTAGGCACACATAACTTATTTTCCTTAAACAAAATTCCATCATGCCTAAAATATTTATCCTTGATCGAAACCTTACATGTGTCATATATAGCACCGAATTCATGATCATCAAGATTCAATTGCTTAATATACTCAAATCCTAGCAATTTAGTATTAAGAGTATTAAGAAGAACATACCTTCGCGACAAGGCATTGACAACCACATTTTCTTGACCTTGCTTGTATTTAATCACATATAGAAAAGTTTCAATAAACTCAACCCACTTAGCATGTCTCCTACTTAACTTACCTTGACCCTTCAAATGTTTCAATGATTGGTGATCAGTATGTATGACAAACTCTCGAGGCCACAGATAATGTTGCCAAGTCTCCAAAGCCCACACGACTGCATACAACTCTTTATCATAAGTGGGATAGTTAAGAGTTGCACCATTGAGTTTCGCACTAAAATAAGCGATGGGCTGTTTTTCTTGCATTAAAACAGCTCCATTACCTATACCTGAAGCATCACATTCAATCTTAAAAGCTTTATAAAATCATGTAAAGATAGTAAAAATGCCGAAATCAACTTTGATTTTAACAAGTTAAAAGCATTCTCTTGTTCTTCTCCCCACTTGAAACCCATGGCTTTCTTAACAATTTCAGTCAATGGAGAGGCTATCGTACTAAAGTCTTTAACAAATCTCCTATAAAAACTAGCAAAACCATGAAAACTCCTAACGTCTGTTATGGGTTTTGGTGTAGGCCATTCTTGAATAGCCTTAACCTTAGCCTCATCTATTTCTATACCTTTTGCACTAACCACATATCCAAGAAAAGCAATCATATCCATGCAAAAATCACACCTTTTCAAATTAGCATATAAGGACTCTTTTTTAAGCACATCAAGAACTTGTCTCAAATGACTTATATGCTCATCAATAAGTGACATAAATACAAAAATGTTATTTTTAACTCAAAAGTGGTGGTATTAGAAATTGTAAAGACGAGTTTATGGACAAGCTTTCACTACATAAAGCATATGTAATAGATCCAACAATTATTGAAGACTAATGCAACAATGGAAGGCTTGATTTTTTTTCAACATGATGTGTAACTTTCTAGAAGTATTATTATATCTGATTGAAGAAATTTTGTGATAATGCAATTAAGATTCTAAAATATTTATACTTCAGGTGTTACATATAAGAACTTTATGGTTTTGAGATTTTATTTTTTGATAATTTTATATGTGAGAAAAAATTGAGACATTAAGGTCTATAAGATGGAGAAGATGTACTTGAACTTTCCTTACTATAAATCAAGATATCATCAAAGTAAGTGACTACAAACTTACCAATAAAAGCATGCAACACATGATTCATCAATCTCATAAAAGTACTAGGTGCATTAGTAAGTCCAAAAGACATAACCAACCACTCATACAAACCATATTTAGTTGTAAAAGTAGTTTTCCATTCATCTGTAAAAGTAGTTTTCCATTCATCCCCTTCTTTCATCTTAATTTGATGATAACCACTTTTCAAATCAATTTTCAAAAATAATTTAAAATCATGTAATTCATCCAACATATCATATAATCTAGGAATGGGATGTCGATACTTTACAGTGTTGTTATTGATGGCTTGACAATCCACACACATTCACAGAGTTTTGTCCTTTTTTGGAACAAGAAGCACGGGAACTGCACAAGGACTCATGCTTTCTCGAATGTATCCTTTCGACATCAACTCCCCCACTTGCCTTTGAAGCTCCTTAGTCTCTTTAGGATTGCTCCTATAAGCCGACCTATTTGGTATAGATGCTCCTGGAACAAAGTCAATTTGATGCTCAATACCTTTAATTGGCGGCAAACAACTAGGAATGTCATTCGGGAAGACATTCTCAAATTCCTGCAAAAGAACTTTAACAACACTAGGAACACAAGAATCTAAATCATATGAGTTAAAGAATGCCTACTTATACACAGGTAAAATCATAGGCAAGTCAGAAAGATAGGCATGTTTAAGATCATTAGATTTTGCAAAAAAGTTAAGGTGTTTCCCCACTTTTTCTACACACTCTTCTTTTCTCACCCTTTCTTTCTTCTCTCCACTCATTTTCTCTCTATTCTCGGCCTTCTTTTCATTTTTTTGTTCTTGGCCGTGACCCTCCCCTAATATCCTAAGGGCCGAAACTTTGTTCCCTTTTGTTTTCAACTCATGGCTCATTTTTTCTCTCTCTTCCTCACATCCTCACCATGTTGTTCAGCTTGTTTTCCATTTTGGCCGAATCTTTTTATTCCTCCACTTTGGTCAAAACATGTTGCTCTTCCTCATAGCCCTTTTTTAATTGAATTTGATCTCCATACACTTGCTTTGGTGAGAGTGGGGCAAGTGTATAAATCCTTCCATCATTCTCTAATGAATACCTATTCTTAAACCCATCGTGCTTGGCTTTTCTATCAAATTGCCAAGGCCTCCCTAGTAACAAATGAGTAGCATGCATAGGCACAACATCACATAACACTTCATCCTTATATTTGCCTACTGAAAAAGAAATCATCACCTGTCTATTCACCCTAACAACACCACATTCATTCAACCATTGAAGTTGATAAGGCCTCTCATGCTTTATGGTATTCAATCCCAACTTTCTAACCAAAGTAACACTTGCAACATTAGTACAACTACCACTATCAATGATCATACTACATACCTTATCATTGATTAGGCATCTAGTATGGAAGATGTTCTCCCTTTGTTGCTCCACGTCATCCTCCTTAGTCTGAACACTAAGTGACCTTCTAATCACCAAAACTTTATCACAAACAATATACTCTAAATCACTAGCATCCTCAAGTGGGGGCATGTCATCACAATCAAACTCTTCACTAGTGGACACAATATCTCCATCATCCCTTAGAATCATAACTTGATAATTTGCACATTCTAATGCATAGTGTCCCAATCCCTGACACTTAAAACACTTTATATCACGATTACACTTTGGTTGAACTTCTCCTTTAAGTTTTTGATCATTGGCCGAAACCTGCTTCTTCATGGAGGTAGGTTCGGTAACTTTAGAAGTCACCAAAGGCTTCGATGACCCACTACCCTTTCTCCTATAATTCATCTTCCAACCCGAAGAAGACCCCGTATAAGCTCCAGATCGTGTATTACCCTTCCTTTTCAACTATCCTTTAACCTTAATGGCTAAGTGTATTAACTCCTCCAAATCAACATATGATTGCAACTCCACAACGTTAGCTATATCTCTATTCAAGCCATTCAAAAACCTAGACATAGTAATTTCCTCATCTTCATTAACATTAGCTCTAATCATAGCCACCTCTAATTCTTTCTGATACTCCTCCATACTCTTATTACCCTGTGTAATCATTTGTAAACGATTAAACAACTCTCGATAATAGTGTTTAGGAATATACCTCTTCTTCATTATTGTCTTCAACTCCTCCCACATGCTAACTAGTCTTTCTCTATTCCTTCTTTTTTCTACCACCAATCTTTCCCACCAAACCATGGCATAATCAGTAAACTCCACTACAACTAACTTAACCTTCTTTTCTTCAGAGTACCTATAGATGTCAAAAATCATCTCCGTCTTTTTTTCCCAATCTAAATAAGCTTCCGGATTATTTTTCCCCTTAAAGGCTGGGATTTTTAACTTAATTCTACCCAAATTTCGATCTATATCTCCCAAATCATCAAAATCCCTATGTGGCTGAATATGTCCCCTCCTTGACCAATTCTCATAACTCTCTCTCATATGTGTACGGAACCCACCACCACGGTTAAGATCATCCTCGGCTTCATCTACAGAGTTTCCAGCAACACTCTTCTCCTTCCTAGCTTCTCTACCCCTTTTACTACGCCCTCCATCAGACCCAGTCTTTAATTTTTCAATCCTAGTCATCAGTTCACCAAACATAAATTCCATCTGTTGTTGTATTCTCGAAAGCCCATCTTCTGGGATTTCACCCTTCTTTTGTTGCACACTGTTAGAAGACATTATTTTTTTTAAACCTACATGAAAATAGTTAGCAATAAAAAAAAAACACCTCACTCACTCGTGTTTCACACAAATTTATAGGCTTTTCACTCGAATATGCTTCCTATGCATTTTTCCACTCAAATTACCTTTCTTTAGTTCTTGAAATCACTTACCAACAATTCAGCAACCAACTATGCAGTGAATTTATAAATTTGATATAGACTCTAGAAGCAAGAAATTACAAAACTAACAAAACAAAACTCGATGACAAATTCACGAATAGCAATGCAAATTTGTATGAAAAATATGATGATTTGAAGGCACGAATAAAACTAAAATAAAAATCAGAAAAAAGCTAAACAATTACGAATTATCAAGAACTAAGGATTTAACTCAAGAAAATTCTAGAAACTCAAGAAAATCAACTAAACTACCCAAATTTTCAAGAAACACAAACAACACTACTAAAAGATTCATGAATCAAGAATAACCAATTTCTCAATGATCAAGGTTTTCTCAAGCATGTATTCGACCAAAACTAAAAAAAAAAGTGATTTTCTTTTCTTTTCTTTTTTTTATGCGACAACAATCAAGATTTCAAGATCAAGCCTCTTTTATATATATATTTCGGCTAGAACAAAACAAAATCAGGAACTTAGGTGTGTATGACAATTTTGATCAAGAAAGCATCAAAAGAACACTAACTTATGATTAAGTATTCAACAAAGCAATCAAAAGTAAGATCCTTATATATATATATATATATATATATATATATATAGGTGGCCGAATCTATCAAGAATCAAACAAGAAATAATAAAGACTCAAATTGAAGGATATAACCTGTGATTAGATCAGCCCTGATACCAACTAATGCGAACCCTAGAGGAATATAATAGTATTCGTGACCCCAAGATCAATCTAATCCAAGTTTGTTGAGATTTGAATGAGCTTATCACAATGAAAGACTTGCTCCAAGGCAACAAGACTATAAACCAACTCGATCACAACACCTACACCTGGAGATGAGCAAAGGAAGTATAAATTCACAACAAAGAATGGTCAATTCTTTAAAGAGTTGAAAGTTCAATCAAGAACCAAGATTGAGCAACCAAAAGTCAGCTACAATGCTGAAAATATCATCAAAAGTCTGCCCTAAAATTATTCCTAAAGAGTATTTAAACTCCAAGCCAAAACCCTAATTTCCCTAATGGGTCTCACATAAACCCAATTTAAATAATAATAAACCCAAGCTAAAACTAGCCCAAACTAATTAAAATAAACAAAATAAAGAAGTTTAAAACCCAAACAAATTGTCTCCTCTCAAAATAAATAAAGTTTGATAGCCCAAATAATTAAATAAGACAAGTTTGTTGTTTCCGTATTCTGTCTGGTAGCAGCAAGGCCCAACTTAAAATGGATTGTTCTCTCTCGTCTTAATGAATTAGAAGGCGTTCCATATGCCGTTGGAAAGGTATGGAAGTCTAGTTTCCAGCCCAACTAGAATCACATTAACATTCTATCTGTAGCTCTATATATGATCAAAAGAGTAACGAAAGGTCAAACTGTCCGAATCTAGTCTTATTCTCCCAATCCTTGTGTAATGGTCTTGGTTCCACCAACAAGCCCCTCTTAAACATGAATCAGATTAATCAAGGCTTGCTCTTTATTATTACAAATCCTCTTGAAGTCCACCTTAGCCCATGTATCTTGAAGAAATCCATTGAAAGCTTCTTTGAACTTCTTAGCCCTAACCCTAGTAACTGGACCAACTGGAACCTGCAATGGATCCTTTGATGGTTTGATCGCATCACCTATCAAGATAAACATCTATATATTTAGATCTTTTTGATTTTGTTCGGTGCTCACATTCATTAATTTTAACTTTTCTTTAATGGACTTACAGACATATTCTTACTACTTAAATAGCCTAGTCAACTCCTTAATATCACTTTATTCTCATTCCTCCTTATCCGTGACAATTAAGTTTTCATCAAAGCTAATGTCATAACCCATTTTTGGGTTATTTCCCAATTCATATTTTTTCTCTATTCAAAAAATACAAAAATATTATCAAAAAAATATAACAGTGAAAAGAGGATGTCAGAGCACCCTAAAAATGATTAAAAATTGGTTGAGGAGGTTTAAAATTACAAAGATTAAAATTTGACAGTATTTTATTGACTGATGAGAGCCTTGTTGACAAAGAAAATTCAATATGAGGAAGAAAAGTCCAACATCAAATATTTATGGACTCAATTAAATTTTATTGAAGGTTTAATTGAATTTATGGAGGGTTTGATTGTAAGAAAAATTGATTTTGAAGTTAATTTAGGCTTTAATTGGAATAAATTAAAGTTTTGGGGTCAAATTATAATTTTTAAAAGTTAATTTGGTCAAATCAGGGGCATAATTGCATAAATATTAAAGTTTGATGGCCAATTAGAGACTTAATTGAAGAAATCTGAAACTAATGACCAAATTGAAAAAGGCGCGTAAATAGAGGGGTTGTAATTAAAACCGGATCAGGGGCCAAATTGAAAAAATTAGAAGTTTATAGCTCAATTAAGGGTCAAATTACACTAATTCAAGACCAAGGATCAAAGTGAAAAAGGCAGCCAACTTCAGGGTCACTGTTTGATTTTTAGCAGGGATACAATTGCATTGATTTTTAAATCAAAATTGCCCTTTAGAACTCGATTGAACAAATCACAAATTGAGGACCAATGTGAACTCTGACATGTTTTTGCTGCCTTTTCCTTTTAAATGAAACGACACTATTTCAAACACTCTTCATTAAAAAAAAGAGGACCCAAACGGTGTCATTTTGAACGGCACTGTGGGTCTTCTTCTTCCCCTGGATGCGCGAGGCAGGGGAAGAAGAAGATTTTTCTTCCCCCTGTTTTCACCGACTTTCCCTTTAAAAAGACACCGACACAACCCACACTTTCCACGTGTTGAAATCAAGACTTGCAGGTGACACAATGGTCGTTACTCAGAAAATTTCCATTGTAGAGTTTGGGCAAGAATCAAGATTTTTGTTTCATCATACAAGAGTCACAACCATATGTCACCCCTCGAAGGGTGAGTTCATCATATAAAACATACTCATACATTTACAGCATCCATACACACATCATTTCATTGTAAATAACATGTATACATATCGCAGATAGAAATATAGGTCCCCAAAAAGTCTACAACACCCGACTTAGAGCAAGAAGCATGGAAGATGAAAAGCGTGCTCACCGTAACGTTCATTTTCAAAAAAAGTTGGAGTCTATGAAGACAAGCGTGGCTCGTCTCTAGCTTACTCGAGCAAATACTGGGAAATAACTCTGGTGAAGTTCCTTCCAATCAACCTATCATCTTTGTTCAAACCACAACAACGACTTATCCTGAAGAAATTGGGGGCAAACATGGTCAAGAGCCTCAACACAATCCAGCATTTCTGTAAAAGCTTTTGTGGGAAGGCTGATCGAAGAGAAATTACACCACATTTGCAGAATGGAGCCTGTTCTTGTTCTGTCCAAAAATAACTACCTCTGGTTGATCATGCTTTTAAAGCTTCTTGATTTTTTTTGTTTCAACTTGTTTCAGTCTTGTTGGTAAGCTCATAATGCCACAAGACTTTTCTCTGTTAAATAAGATCATGTGCTTTCTTGTGTCCATATTACACTCTTTTGTTGTTATTACATGTAAATACAAAAAACAGAAATTATATTGATGTTTATCCAAAACAAACGAAGTCTGGAAATTCAAGTGATTTCTTAGAAGGGTAACCATACACCTAGAAAACTTGAAAGAAAAAACACAAAACAAAAACAAAGAAAAAAAACATCATGAGGTGACTCAAAAGCTGAGTTTTATTTGAATGTATAATCACTTTGCATACGCGCAGGAAAGCAAGACCTACCAATCCTCAATGCATGAGTTTAAGATGAAGAAATGCCATCTTTAATAATCCTTTCACAAGGCTGAAATATATCCTTTGTAAACACCTTTTGAGCCTGGTAACGTTTTTTGGAAATAACCTTGGCTAGGATCACACCCCACACTGGGGGCAAGTGCGAGAGACAGAAAAAACCTCTATGATTGAAAGTGCCCAAACAACACTAGGGGGCATAAAAGAAAAAACTCAATGATCAAAGCTGCCCACGCATGATAAAGAAAAATCCAAAGGATCCAAAAGATTTGAGCTTCTTATAAAAAAAAAAACAGCAACTGAGGTAATTATACTCAACCAAACAAAAATGAAGAAAACAAAGAGAAAGAGCCCAAACCTAACACTAGGGGGCATGACAAACCATTTTGGAAAAAAAATTCAATAGAAAAAGGTCATGAAACAAGCAAAAGTGATCCTTAGTCTTAAAAACCCTTAAACACCTTTTGAGCCTACAAAATATCCTTTTCTTCGTAACTAATAGCCAAAGCCTACATTACGTACCTGATAAAGCTCTTTCTGATCAAAGGCAAACAATCTGGATCGGTAGGCAGCGCTTTCTCGTACGGGTCAAATAATTGTTCATGCAAATAAAATAAATGCTTTGAACCGATCCGGTTCTCAATAACCCTCAAATTAAAATTTAAACCCTTTTTGACAAACCAAATGTCACTTCATATTTTTCACCCAAAAGCAAAACAAAAAGCTTTCATCACTTCAAGAAACCTTTCCATAGGAATCACTTGAATTCTTTAGAACAAGTTTATTTTGAACCAATGTCAAAATGATTTTTGTGGTTGGAATAACTTGGAAGTTTCAAAAATTTTGCATGAAAACATTTCCTTGTATAAAAAACCCAAACTTACTTTCACATATCCTCACCCTAAAGTAAACCCAAATGAACACTTGGGGGGTATGATCAAGCTGGGGGGCAATAAAAAAAACACATGGTAGGGTTGGCTCCATGATTCCCGTTCTATAAAATATCAGGCAGAGCTGACAACCCTTGAGATAAATAAATGAGCAACAAAACCCTTCCAGAGGTCCAGCTCACATGATGTGACTTGAGTAAGCAAAAATAAAAAAGCCATCGAAGTTTACTACCAACACTCCAACTTTTGAGAAAAGAAAGACACCATAAAGAATGGGAGCCTATATTTCTTAGGTAAGTATACATGCATATCAATCATAATGCATTGTTTTCAACATTTCAGCAAATTGTTAATCCATCATCAAACTTTTAGGTAGTGCATTTTCTAAACCCTACCTCTTTCTTTTTGGAGTGCACCTTTGTGCCCTCACCTCCCTTTCGAGTGCGCCTTTGAGCCCTCACTTTATTTTGAGTGCGTCTTTGAGCCCTCGCCTCCTTTTGAGTGTGCCTTTGTGCCCTCACCTTCTTTTCCAGTGTGTCGTTGAGCCCTCGTTTCCTTTTGAGTGCGCCTTTGTGGCCTCACCTTCTTTTCGAGTGTGTCGTTGAGCCCTTGCTTCCTTTTGAGTGTGCCTTTATGCCCTCATTTTATTTTGAGTGCGCCTTTGAGCCCTCACCTCTTTTTAATGCCCTCACCTTCTTTTCGAGTGCGCCGTTGAGCCCTCGCTTCCTTTTGAGTGAGCCTTTATGCCCTCACTTTATTTTGAGTGCGCCTTTGAGCCCTCACCTCCTTTTGAGTGCGCCTTTGTGCCCTCACCTTCTTTTCGAGTGTGTCGTTGAGCCCTTGCTTCTTTTTGAGTGCGCCTTTATGCCCTCACTTTATTTTGAGTGCGCCTTTGAGCCCTCACCTCTTTTTAAGTGCGCCTTTGTGCCCTCACCTTCTTTTCGAGTACGCCGTTGAGCCCTCGCTTCCTTTTGAGTGCGCCTTTATTCCCTCGCTTCCTTTTGAGTGCACCTTTGTGCTATCACCTCCTTTTTTAGTGCGCCTTTGAGCCCTCACCACTTGGGTAGTGCGTTTTCTAACCCTACCTCCTTTTGAGTACACCTTTGAGCCCTCGCCCATTCTAGGTAGGTCACCTATTACAATTCGACCACTTCTTCCTTTTTTTTTTTATCTAGGTAGGTCACCCATTACATTGAGACCATTCCTGCACCTAGGCAAGTCACCCATTACAACACGACAACTCTTTTTTTTTTCCATTTTGGGTAGGTTACCCATTACAATTTGATCGTTCTCTATATTTTTTTTCTCTAAGTAGGTCACCCATTATAATGAGACCATTCCTCCACCTGGGTAGGTCATCCATTACAACATGACCACTCTTCTTTTTTTCACTTGGGTAGGTCACCCATTACAATTCGACCAATTCTCCATGTTTTTATCTGGGTAGGTCACTCATTACAATGAGACCATTCCTCCACCTAGGTAAGTCACCCATTACAACACGACCACTCTTCCTTTTTTCCATTTGGGTAGGTCACCCATTACAATTCGACCATTCTCCATGTTTTTTTTATCTGGGTAGGTCACCTATTTTTGGGTTATTCCCCACTTCACATTTTTTCTCTATTAAAAAAATATCAAAAATATTATCAAAAAAATATAATAGTGAAAAGAGGATGCCAGAGCGCCCTAAAAATGATTAAAAATTGGCAATATCTTATTGACTGATGAGATCCCTATTGACAAAGAAAATTCAATTTAAGGAAGAAAAGTCCAAAATCAGATATTTATGGACTTAATTAAATTTTATTAAAGGTTTAATTGAATTTATGGAGGGTTTGATTGTAAGAAAAATTGATTTTGAAGTCAATTTAGGCTTTAATTGGAAGAAATTAAAGTTCTGGGGTCAAATTATAATTTTTTAGAGTTAATTTGGTCAAATTAGGGGCTTAATTGCATAAATATTAAAGTTTGATGACCAATTAGGACTTAATTGAAAAAATCTGAAACCAAGGACCAAACTGAAAAAGGCGCGTAGATAGAGGGGTTGTAATTAAAACTGGATTAGGGGCCAAATTAAAGAAATTAGAAGTTTATTGCTCAATTAAAGGTCAAATTACACTAATTCAAGACCAAAGACCAAAGTGAAAAAGACTACCAACTTCAGGGTCGCTGTTTGATTTTTAGCAGGGATACAATTGCATTGGTTTTTAAATCAAAATTGCAATTTAAGACTCGATTGAACAAATCACAAATTATGGACCAATGTGAACTCTGACATGTTTTTGCCACCTTTTCCTTTTAAATGAAACGGCGCGTTTTGTCCAAAACAGCACCATTTCAAACACTGTTCATTAAAAAAAAAGGACCCAAACAGCACTGTGGGTCTTCTTCTTCCCCTGAACACGCGAGGCAGGGGAAGAAGAAGATTTTTTTTCCCCTTGTTTTCACCGACTTCCCCTTCAAAAAGACACCGATACAACCCACACTTTCCACGTGTTGGAGGGGTGACAACATAGTGGCTGGCCCAGCCATGTCCCTCCCCTATTTTTGCCTATAAAAACAGGGGGGGGCAGAAAACAAAAAAAGAGAGGGATAGAGAGAAAGAAGAAAGGAGCAGAATCAGGATATAGAGGAGAGAACCAAGAGAGAAAAAAGGAAAAAAAACGAAGAATAAGAAAAGAAAAACAGAAAAAAAACAGGGGAATAAACAGTAAGAACCGTCATCGCCAGCACCTCCACCGTCGCCAGCACCTGCATCCTACCACCTCCACCGCCGCCAGTAGCACCGTGAGCCACCGCAGGTCAGCCTTCTTCCCTCTTCTCCTCCACCTTTTTCTTCTTCTTCTTCTTCTGCGACTTCTTCTCCACTGTACACGTTGCATGTGAACAGTGGAGAAGCCCATTGTTTAATGGGCTGGTAGCGCCGGCCCAGCCCAAAATGGTTGGCCGGGTCCGGCCCAATAAAAAAAGTAATTTTCCTTTTCGAAAAATTGTAATTGTTTTCCGTGTTTTTTATTTTTTACTAAATTTTGTTTAGTATTTGGTTGGTATTTTTATACCAAAAAAATACAAATCCGGTATTAAAATACTCGGTTTTCGTCAAAACTTCCAAAATACAAAAAAAACTTGAAAAATAGAAAAAAAATATTTTTGTGCATACGACCAAGTGTCTCAAAGCTAAAAATCATATTGTGTTTTTCATACACCAAAAAAAAAATATTTTAGTATGTATTTTGGCTTTAATAACCAATTTATTAAAGTCAAAAGAACATTGGCCAAAATTTCAAAAACAACAAAAATTTTATTTTGTTTGTCTTTTAGTATCTAGGGTACGACATTACACGTAATACATATTCCGGATATTAAATTCTTTTTTTAGACGCTAGAACGGTTAAGTTTTAACCCCATTAAGATAAGAACCCTTATTGAGGAGGGTTTTTCTTGACCCTTTAGATGGACAAACAATTAGAAAACACAAATAAAATCTTAGATTTTATCATACAATAAAACAATACAGCTTACCTTAGGTAGAGCGTAGTTGGGGTGCTAATACCTTCCCTTTACGCAACCAGTCTCCATACCCAATCTCTAAGACCAGTAAGGGTTCCTAGTGACCAGAATACTCTATATTTGCTAGATAGACCTTTACAATTTTTCCTCGAGAGTGGTGGACGATCGTCGCGACGCCGCACACGTGCGATAGCTAAGCCAATTATTCTTGGTGTAATAAGTTTATGTGTTTATTGAGGATCCACTTTTAAGGTTCCTGAAAATCAAGAATGTTTGGTATAAGTGTGTAATTTGAATATGCATGATCTTATTAGAAATCGGCTCAACATAATTAACATAATTAAGCTAATATATGAGCCACGACTAATGGCAAAAAATAGAATAGAGAAACAAAACATATAATGACAATTATTTTAAAAAGACAATAAGACCTTCCTGGGCTTTCAAGCTCTTCACCTTATATTCCTCCGCACATTTATTTATAGATTTTTTAGTTAATGGGGTGCTCTCTTGTATATTCATAGTTAACTAAGGCAAAATCTCGTGAGAGTCCTCTTCAACGAAAAAGTCTTTATCATAATCCATATTCTTATCTTCTTCTAGGCTTTTTTAATCATAGACTCAATAAATTATTTATTCAGATTCTTCAACTCATCTTCAGGTTGTATTACATCGACTAGTAATGAGAAGGTCACTTAAATTGGTGAAATCTATATGTGTTTCATGTTAAGCTCATCTTTATTAATACAAGCAAACATCTTTTATTTTTATTTTATTTTAGAAGCCCTTTTATAATCTTTCTTTCCTAGCTTAAACCCTAAACTAAACCTTTGGTTAGCACACCTCATGTTCATCATATTAATCTTTTTAGGCATCCATATATTTAGGTTATACATAAAAGGCAACCTATGTTTCAAGAAGCACTTTGCAGCTATTTTCACAGCCTTAGAAATATCAAGTTTCTTTTTTTATAGTATTTTTAAGTACCCACTCAGCATTGACCACTTCAAAGAAATGTAGGTTCATATCCTTTCTTCGCTTTTCCTCAATGTAGGGAATTTAAATATTTTTAATCATAAACAAGGCCTCCTCAACTTTTATAGTAATAAATCTTCCATTCACCATAAATATTAGCCTTTGATGCAAGGATGCTAAAACACTAGCATAATGGATTCATGGTTATCCGAGCAAAATACTATAAAAGAACTGGATATCCAGCACTTTCAAAGTTACCTAAAAAGGATGAGGTATGATAATCAACTCAATGTTAATATTCCCAATTACTTGTCTTGAAGACCCATTATAAGCTCTTGACACCATTTTAACCTGCCTCATATAAGACACATCAACTAGCAACTTATCCAGGATATGTCCAAGAAATACATTTAAGGCTGACTCATTATTGATAAACACCTTTTAATTATATAATATTTGCACTTCATTATGATATATAGTGGTTTATTATGCCTTGTCCCCTTGGGGTCTAGCTCATTTTCTATAAGTATAAGTAATTAGTGGCTTAGATTCTCCTTATCAGGTGTTCTATATGATCTTGTGTGATGTCTTGTTGGAAATAATTTTTGTATAGAACCTTTTACAATGCATTTTTTATACAGTTAAGAACTCAAGATTAATGATAATAGGAAAACTCGAGCAAAATTTTTCTTAAACCGATCTACCACACTATATTCTCAATTTCATCAACTTTAGGAATTCAATAACCTCTTCTTAACTTACACGCTTGTTGACCTCGTTATTGTTGGCCAACTTCTTAACTACTTTACCTTTTTTTTCCTCTATCTTTTTATGTCTTCCTATATAAAACATCTTTCACTTCTTATCAATCTTCCTACTTCAGCTTGAAAAATTAATGTAGAGTTTTCGATATGGAAAGTATATTTATAATTATGAGGTAGTGTATTATAACTTCCATTGTTTGAATAAACAAGCTTTGTTAGAATCTCTTAAAAGGACCTCTTATAGTCAACTAATATATACACACTTCAGATTTCTCATCTTAGAATATCAACATTCCTATCTCATTCTCAGACTTGAAATCTTTCATCGTTAACACTTCAAAGGCTATCATGGTCTCTACCTCATGATAGAATTCCTCATATAAATCAATATCATAACTGAGTTAGCGATGATATTTTTAATGTTCACTATAATCTCTAATGGCTTACACCTTGGATGGTGGCTAAAGATAATTTTCTTATGCTAGTATATCATACAAACTACTCATGGTCATCTTCATACTTATCTCTTGCTTCTTCTTATATTCAACAACAATTTTGTTTACTTCTTTACTTATAGAGGTGTGATTTAGGAGTGGGTTGGTATTCATGTTAGGTGTCCCATCGAATGTTAATCAACTTACCTTAATGAGTTATAAAAGTTTGTTCTTAAAGATGAAACAACTATCAATAATGTGTCCAGCAACACTATCATAATATTCATAGGTTTGATTGGGTTTGTAACACTTTAGGTATAGTGGTTGAAGTGGGTTTAGAGAAATGAGAGCAATTTAACCAATGTTAACTAGCCTTCTATACATTTCGTTTAGAGGCAAGGGGAGTGTGATCGTTGTCCTTGGGTTTTTTAAAAACTCTTGTTGAGGTGATAATTATTTTTGGCTTGGTTGGAGGTTTGATTTTGGGTGGTGTTTTGTTGGTTATCAGGAATATGTGTTATAAAGTTTAAGTTAGTAATAACTAGGGTATTAATTGGTGTTTGGAATTGAAATTGTTAGTGTTGCTTTACTTATTTCTTTTCTTGATAAAGTAATGTCCACTCTTAATATGATGTACTTATGTATCCTTATTTCTACTAGTGAATCCTTCTTTTAAAGACTTCTGAGATTTTTACAGCCTTGATAGCTTGCTTGATCCTTTCAACTATAATTACCATATTAGTGAAATATTGGGTTGAACTTCCAACAAGATATTTGAAATATAGAGCTTTAAAGGTATTACGGAACAAGTTTATCATCTTCCTTTCTAATATAGGGGGATGTATTTATACTGCCACTTTATGCCATCTCTAGGCATACTCTCGGATTGATTATTTTGAAACCTGCTCTATGTTCTGCAGGCTTAATCTATTGTGGGCTACATCCATCTTGAACTTGTATTATTTCACAAATATATCCATCAAGTCTCTCCATCTCTTAACCTTGGTGTTATCCAACCTAATATGTCAACTCAAGGTTGCGCCATTCAAACTCTCATGAAAGAAATGTATAAGTAGCTTCTTATCATGTACTACTTTAACTATTTTATTATAGTATATCTATAAATGGTTCATTGTGCATTGTATGCCAATGTTTTTTTTTTTTATGAATTCAAGCACATTTGAATTTATTTAGGATTACTACATCTGACACTATACACATTTGAGCTGCTTTCATGGGATCATACAAATTTATCATTTATATTAGTCTTAATCTTTTCTTAATGGTGAATAGTTTATTAGACTCAAAATCTTCCATCATTTTGCCTTTTTGAGATGTTTGGAGGTGTTTGTGCTTGAGGCGTTAGCTAAGTAAAAGAAAAATGAGCTGCATATTGGAATTCTGATAAGGCACCATTTCCCCTTATGTGTTGGTAGGATAAAGGTGAAATGGGATGCTTGAACTGGTGGTGCATGATAAGTATTAGCTATAGGTTGTGTTTCAATATGATTCGATCCTCAACTATAAGCCCCTTCCCCTAATGGGATGGATTGTAAAAATCTCTTAAATAGGCCGGCTAGCTTAGCGACTTCATCTTTGAGGCTATTAATTTTTTTTATTGGTTATTTTTCTGCTGGGTTCTCTCTTCATGCTATATTTTTCTCTTTCGTAATCTGGTGTTGTAGATTTTAAAAAAGGACTGGCTTTTAGAGGGACCTATATTTCATATAATGATTAAACAAATATGATAATAAAGAGTACATGAATGTGAAATGCACGAGGGTGTATGCATAAAAAAAGGTATATTGGATATGCATTCGCTGTTCAAGGATGACAAATGGTTGTCAGTCATGGATTTAAAGAACAAAAGCCCAATATCTTTATCATGATGCCTGTCGTAGGTGGACATCATGGTGATCTTAGTGTGAGAAGGGGGTAGAAATGGAAAAAGAAGTTGCCACCTAGTTTTATGGTAACTAGAAACCTTAACTGATCTTTCAAAAGTTCTAGGAAAGGGGCTGGTTATGTAATAAAAAAGATAGACATCATCTTATACATCTCACCTAATGTAATATGCATTGTTGTTTGTTTTTAATAAAAAAAAAAGTGTCTAATATGCCTTGAAAAATATTTTTCTGAAATGATTTTATTATCACTTTTTGGTAGACTTCTAAGGATAAATCTCATTAATAAGTCATTTATCCTATTTTAATCCATGAATAATATAATTACAAACAATTATATATATTATCACTTTTAGGTCAACTTGTAATGATAAATTTCATTAAGGAGTTATTTATCCTATAGTAATCCATGGATAACAAAAATTATGACCAAAATTTAAATTGAAAACATATTTTTTCGAAACGATTTATTATCAATTTTTTAATCAACTTATAAGGAAAAAGCCCATTGAGGCTTTTTTTTCTATGTTAATCTATGATAATAAAACCCAAATAAATATTCATATGTTTTTTTTTTTAATTTCAAAGTGATCTTATTATCATTTTGATGTTGACTTCTAAGGACAAAACCATTGAGTTTTTTTTAATCCTTTGTCAACTTACAATTATAAAACCATAAATGCGCAACGCAGATATTCATCTAAATTGTCATAGCATGCAAGACATCAAATGATAGATCTTCCTCCTAGATCCAGGGGGTTTTAGATGTGTCAGGGTTAATTATAAAATTATGATTTGAATGGCTGAGGAGTCATCACCTAATATTATGGTCACTAGGAAACCTACTGGTCCGCAAAAGTCTAGGTAAAAGAACTAGTTGTTCATGAAAAAGATGCATTACCCCCAGTGCACTTTACCTATGGTAAACTGCATAATTAATTGATTGTTTTTTTTTTTGTAAGTCATATTTTTATTTGTTAGTCTGTATAATGTTCAATAAAAGTTCTCCTTGGTAAGGAGATCCTTATCTTATGGATTTGAGATAGATCTTCCTCGGCAATAAGCTCTTTATCTGATGTGGACTTCTTGATTACATGGTAAAGCAACCCTTAACAAAGTAGATAACAACCTGAAAAGCAAAAAATCAGGTTTGATAGAACCTTGACCCAAAGGTAGCCATGCACCTAAGAACCAATGGTATTGGAAAAAAAACACTTGGATTTAGAGATAATCTTGTATCTAAGAACCTTTAAAATGTGAATTACACCATGAAGTTAATTAATCTTCGATAAGTCAGTGTACGATCTTTGTCCCTGCAAAGAAAGATTGTTTAGCCACAAACAAACAAAACAAAAACTCTATTTTATTCTTCAACTTGTTGTTGAAATTTCTAGCTAAAAAAATATAATATAGTCTCCTCGAACTAACCCTAATAGACTCCTTAAATAATTTGAGCTAATAGGCTTAAATTAGTAATCAATTAACACAAGTCCAATAATGAAATTAATCTTTAAACAATGTCTTATGGGTTAGAACAAACCCAAATTAAAAATAAATATTCAACATTAAATAAATAAATAAAATCATATAATAAAAACAAAGTCTTCATGCCAAAATTCTTCCATGTAGCCCAAATCTCTCATTTTTATATGTTTGGCAGATTTTCAATTCTGACTTCAAACATGTTGTTCTCTCTCGTCTGGATGAATTATTGGTTGGAAGGCTTGGGATGTCTAGTTTCTAGAACAGCTTGAAAAGCATAAACATTCCACCTGCAACATCCCACACAGTACATAAAGGTCTGGTTTGGCAACTTTGATAAGATTTGTTTAATGACTTCTATCCTATGAAATAATATGTTCCCAAACTCCATTCAGCTTGAATATTTCTCAAAATATATTTTCATGTGTCTAATATCTCCCTATAAAATTTCAACGACTTCCAATGTACAGTTTGAGATATATGTTCGATCTCGCGAAATTGGCTAATAGACATGTTAAGGTCAAATTTGGATCTGACTTAGTTCATATCATCCTTCCCTTATTTAAAAAGATTCGACCTCGAATCTGTATTATGTAAAACATCTTCTAAGATAAAAAAATCATACCAAGCCAAAGATTAACATCATCATCAAAACCAAGAAGAACCTTGTTAGCAAAGAAAGTCCCTTTGATATACAAGCTCTTCTTGTCAAGTATCTTCTCCTTCTTCAATTTTAGTTGCTCCTCATATATTTACTTAGGTGTAAAGGATACAAGATTTATAAGTCTTCCATTCATCTTAAATGAATACCTATTTGTTACTTCATCATGCATAAATCTTTTATCATACTGTTATGGTTTACCAAGCAACAAGTGATTAACTTGCATTGGCACAACATCATATAACACCTTATCACAATATTTACCAATAGAAAAGGCAACCAAAACTTGCTTATTCACTTTCACTTCACCACCATCATTTAACCAGTGTAATTTTAAGGTATGAGATGTTTGGTAGTATGAAGATTCAACTTTCTCATGAATTAAGTACTAGCTACACTAATGCAACTACCACCATCTATAATGAAGCTACATACCTTATTATGAACATGGCATCTCGTGTGGAATATGTTCTCCCTTTGACCTTCCAAATCATCAACCTTGATATGCATATTCAGTGCTCTCCTCACCACAAGTGCCTCTCCCTCAATCGGATACCTAACACAAACATCATTAGCATCCTTCAATGGTGACATCTTCTTCTCTTTATCCTCCCCATCGGTCTCAACCTCATTATTAGCTTTCATAAACTTTTTTTTATTTGAAAACTGTGAAGCAACATGACTAAAACCCAGACAACGAAAGCATTTAATGTCATGGTTATGAGAAGTAGGAGTATAAAGTCTTCATGCTTGTCATGGCTATGAGAAGTTGGAGTATAAAGTCTTCATGACAAAATTCCTCTATATAGCCTGAATCTCCAATTTTCACATATTCTTGGTAGATTTTCAGTCATGACTTCAAACACGTCATTTTCTCCTATCTGAATGAATTATTAGGCCTACCAAATATGGTTAGGAAGCTTGCAATGTCTACTTTCTAGACCAACCTGAATTGAAGAAGAATTCCACCAATAGCTCAAAATATGTCTCAAACAGTACACAAAGATCTAGTTTAGCAAATTTGATAAGATTTATTTAGTAACTTCAACCCTCTTAAATAATATGTTCCCTAATTCAATTTGAACTTAAAAATCACCAAAATATAGTTGCATGTGTCTAGCATCTCCCTATAAAATGTTAGCTACGGTTTAAGAGATATGCTTGATTTTGCAAAACTGGTCATCAAATATTTTAAAGCCAAATTTAGACATGATTTGGTTCATATCACAATCTCTAGGGATCAAGACAGATCCTCCTCAGTAAGGAGATCTCTTCATTATCAAGCTAAAACTTAACTATTCTAAGGTCCAAATTTTAATGGTGTTTTATTTCTATTTTGTATCTTTAATCCCTATGATATACTTTACAACGTAATTTTATACCTCCAAATATTAAAGTCTACAATTAATTCCTAACATTTTATTTTTGTCAATTCATTTAATTTAATATCAGGAACATGTATTACATTGTAAAATTCATACCCTAAATATTAATTAAACAAATTGATTTTTGCAGTCTCTTTAAAATTTTGGCCAAATCCTAATGGATAATCACAAACTTGTTATATCCATTAACTAATTTTTGTATTTTTTAAAGTATGATAAGACACAATTCAATTTTTTAAAAAAAAAATATGCATGAAAATTTTTAGAATTTGGTCAAATGCACATAAATAAAAACATATTTTTGTATTTTTTTAAATAAATAATTTTGAATTTTTCTTATTTTTCTGGAATTTTGAAGAAAGACAAGTATATTTAATATCAGGTTAGCATTTTACAGTGTAAGTCTATAGTCCAGATATTTAATGAAATGGTTGAAAAACATGTGATGGACCCACAAATAATTTTGAAATGTTGCCTAAATTTTTCAGAATTTTTTAAATTATTTGGTGTTTATTTGGCAAGACAAGAAAAAAGTTCATCAAAGAAAACTGTTAACAATTCATTATGGCGTGTTTGCCAAACATGTCCTACGAATAAAAAAAATGCATTTTTTCTTTATAAAGTTTTGCAAAACCAAACAATGTTTTAAGCTTGGGTTGGACTCAGCCTAACCATATGAGCTGAGCTTCCTGGCCTAAAGCCCATGACAAAAAACAAGACCAAAATCAGAAATAAAAAAATGAAGATCAAAAGAGATTTTTGTTTGAATTTTGTCAAGAACACAAAGAACACTCTTATGAGACTAGAAACTGAAGTATCATTACAGACTACATCACATCAAATTAAAGGCACATAAGGATCTAACATGGAAAACCAATGTATAATCGAGCATCGAACATTTACAATAAACTCTGATTTTCAACAAATCAAACCTGATAGCCAAGAACCATGCCCAAATATTCAAACTACTAGCGGTTGATTGATCCAAAATAAGTTTCAAAAAGTTAAAATGATGGTATAGAATAATCATATATGAATCGGAGTCTCAACCAAAACCCACATGTAAGGCTAGAACATTCAAAGGTAAAAAAACCTAGAAATTCATCCCAATCCCATAAAAAGAGCAAAAACCTAGAAATAACATAAAAACCCAGAAAATAACCTAAGCCTTGTAACCATACTCAAATATATTTGCCATAACTTGCTTGAACCATCTAAAATGACAAGAAATAGGAATCAGAAGCAAAATAGCAAGCAAATCCTATCACTCATAAAAAAAAAAAAAACCAAAATTGCATATCCTTAGGCACAAACATTGTTGCATTGATTATTCCTTCTATTTATAACCACAAACACCATGTTTATAACTCAAACAAGCCTAACTAGCCACCAAAATAGTTTACGATCAGCAAAAATCAGCAACATGACCTTTTAACATATTCCGCCACAATAATTTTATTGATTAACTTAAACATTAAAACTTGCTAAAATGCATTTTAAACTAACATTTATCATCATATTACCAAAACTAAACTATCAACATAAATATGAACATATATAGGCATACTAAATCATGGCATGACTAACTATCTAAGCACAAGTATATATGGCATATTAAACTAACTAAACAATCACAGTGGGAGTGGGAGCATAATAAACAATCAAACATGAATTTAAAAGACAAATAGAAGAAGGGGGTGTGTTTATTGAGCTACACCCTCATTAGATTCAAAGATGTACCTTGTATTGGGCAATGTTGATTCCTTCTCTAGGTTGTTTGCTTCTTTCCTCTTGATTTCCAACTTCATTTCAATATGGGATTTGTTTAGCTTATCTTCCTTTTTTCTTTTTCAACTTAGCACATAATTCTTATAGTTTTTTTTTCTTATGGTATTTTCTATCAATGCTTGTGTGTTCCTCCTTAGTTTTCTCCTAAAAAATCCCTTCTTTTATAGCATTAAAAGGGCATGTGATTGTGAAATCATTTGTGGGTTTGAAGGTGGTTTTTCAAAACTAGATCATATGAGACGCTTTCCATTTTGCCTCTGCTTTGTTAAGAGACCATTCTTCTCTCTTCTTATTTTGTTTTCCCTCTCCCTTGATGTCTAATAAACTCTTGGAACTTCTTGAAAAAGTTAGGAACTTCGTAACTGAAACTTGGCCGAAAATGGTTGATTAGAGGTGCACCTTCCATGAATTAAACGTGGCAAATAGAAGGTCATTGTAGCCAACCAAGCCATAGATTCTGTAGAGGGTTGTTATTCTTCAACTATGAGTATATCATGCTTGATTTGATGGTTTGTAGCTTTCCTATCATCGATCAAAAATTGGGTGTAACACTGTTAAATCCTACTACACCAAACAAGGTTGCTTTAGGACAAGAACTTGAGGGTTTCTATATGGCATGTGAGGGCACAAACATTGAAAAAGGGTGACATAGCCTTGTAGAGGGTAAACTCCTATGTCAAATGGTGGTGGTTAAAGCCCCTGAAGTGGTCAGAGATATCACATTTATTTGTTTGCAATTGCATCCCGATCATCTTTTGTCTACCGAGGAAGATAATAAACAGGGATGAGTGACGTGTCACTCGATTCTTCATTTAAAATAAGTGACATATTGTCTATATAACCCTAAAAACTAAGGTTTTTTAATTGAGATTTTACAAATTTTAATTTAGTCTTTATTTTTTTAATTTCAACACATGCACCTTTAATTGACCTTGAAACTTCTAAATCTCTTTAGATTTAGGAACGTGTCTACAAAAAGATTGACTGCTAACTAAGTTTTCATTGCATTGCCTAATGTTTACACCATTTTTTAAATAGACAGGATGTATGTATATGAGTTTATAGGAATAGATCTAGGATTTGATTTGCTCTAAGGTAAGAGTTTAAGCATGTCATGATTCTTGTTTGCAAATTTTCACCATAATTGATAGATGTTGAGTTAAGTCTTTGTGGAATGCTTTCGTTGATCAATTCTTTGTGGTAAGGTTTTTCGCGTTGCCTCTTGAGCCCTCACAGTTCTTAGACGACCTCCACTATTACATCATAGATTGAAAAGTTGTTACCAGTACCTCCATCAATCGAATAGGCCAACCTGTTATAATACTAATTGATGTAATGTATAGCATGGATAAGATTTATCAATCCCTAAAGTTTCACAATCCTAAATTGTAATGAAAAAAAAACTAGGTTCTCAATCTCTAAGATTACAAAAAAAAAAAAAAAACAAGACTTAAAGTTTTATAGTTTCTGAAAAGTATTTATATAATAAATTTTTCTATAAAGAATATCCTACAAGGCTTGTTTTAATACAAGAAAAAGTTTTAATTAGTAAAATATTAATTAATTAAATTGAAAGTACTAATCTAAATAAGAAAAACAATCTAAAATCAAGGAATTTTGAAAGAATAGCTTCGGAGCATAGGTTGGCCTGGAAACAAAAACAACTGTGAAGCCTAATTAACTTTGTAGAGAGGTTGAGATGGACATAACTTCTGCTTTGTAATCTTTTCTTAAATCCCATTTCCCTCTACACTCCTGTACGTCTCCTCTTTCCTTTGCAAATATTTTTTTTAACCTTTGTTTTATTAATTTATGTATTAATCTGAGGTCATTCATTGCATGTTCAGAAACTTCTCTTCTTTTTTATTCTTAGAAACTTCTTCTCTGTCGTCATGGGGAATGTGGAGTAGTGAGCTCAACCATTTGTCAAGACCCAAAAGGAAGGCCAATGGTCTTATGGTTGAACCATGATGGTCAATTTCACATCATTTTAATTAGCTGGAAAAAAGTGAATGTTTACCTAACTAACATCATTGGTCGATGTAACATTTCTTGTTAAAGGGCCATTGGTGATGTCGTTTCATTTTTTTTAATGAAAAGTAGTGGAGGCAACATTTCTAAATTAATCGGTTATACCAACTTCTTTTGTCTTTTATGTTAGGTTATTTGATAGTTATTGGATGTTATTAACGAAAACAAGATAAATTCATAAATAAAAAAAAGAAAAAAAAGCGCATGAATAATGTCTGCTAGGTATGGATAGCGTGTGTAACGCCGTTTGGTGGTCAAAACCTTGCTTGGTGGTCAAAAAAATCTTGAAAGGTAAAAAAAAAAAAAAAGAAGCGCATGAATAATTGACCAGATGTTCAGTTTTTTAGTTAAGCTCGGGTCTAGAATTTAACGGATTGCAGATTTAAAAGATTAATTTCAGTTTACGATGTTGACATGGACTTCCATGGTTTTGTTTTTCCCTTTTTAAGCTTTTTTTCATCCTACATCATTTTGTTATTTTCTTATTCACTCTGTATGATATTTTTTAGTTGTTTTGAAAATAACACAAGTTGCCTTAGTTTTTTTTTTTTTTTTTTTGTATCTTTGTTAAATTTATCTTTTTAAAAGGAATTTTGTTTTTAAAATTAAAATAAATTAATTAATTTCATCCTTCAACATTTAATTTTTCAGGTGTTGAGTTTTTAGGTTGAGTTCGAGTTGAGAATTTAACGGATTACGAATTTGAGAGTTTAACCCGGGTTTACAAGGTTCACTCAAGCTTGCTTGATTTTTGTTTCCTCTTTTTAAGCTTTTTTTTTTTTTGCGATTTCATCATCCAGCATTCTTTTTATTTCATTTCTACAGGATTTAACTTTCTTTTAAAATAACAAGGGTTGCCTCAAGGTTTTATTTTTTTTGTTAACTTTAGATTTTTTTTTAAAAGGAATTTGTTTTTTAGTTAAATGAAATTTATTCGTTTCACCCATCAATATTTAATTTTGTAGGTTTTGAGCTTCTTAGTTTAGCTCAGGTCTCCAATGTAATGTGTTATGGGTTTGAGAGATTAACCCAGGTTTGCAAGGTTCACCCAGACTTGCTTTGTTTTTTTTGTTTTTTTAAGTTTATTTTTTTTTATTTCATCTACCAACATTTGCTTATTTTTTTTATTCTCTTCTACAAGATTTTTCTGTGGTTTTGAGAGTAATAAGGGTTAATAAAAAAAAATACCTTTATTGAATCTAGATTTTTTAAAAGGAATTTTATTTTTTTATTAAATTAAATTAATTATGTTAGAGTAAGTATGAGATGCTCAATTCATAATGTTTTTTTATTTTATTGTTTTGTCACTACTCTGATAGCAAGTGCTTCTCTTTTAGTTATCAAATTTTTAGATTTTTTTTACTCTTTATAAAATGTTGATATCGCATGAATATTTTTTTTTACATTGATAAAAAATTAATTCGGCCACAATGTAGCGCGATCCATTTATCTAATTAAAAAAACTAGAAGCATTCATCATTTTACTTGCATTATTGTTGGATAAATAGTGTTATTTTTTAATTTTTCAATTTGGTCACTAGACTTTTTTTTTAACTTTTATTCGTTTGTTAATGTTTGTGATATTTTATGTGCTGATATTTTCTTCTCTTGAATTTTCTTGAAAATTCAATATGTTTGATAAAATTTTAGATTTGAAATAGAGACTCATTTTAAATTTATGATGATAAGAAATAAAAAGAAAAGGACAAAAAAAATCTGATGAGGTGTTCTTAATATTCACGCTAAAAAGTTCATTTTAGTGCAACAATTCTTCATTTACTCTGTTTTAGTTTTTTTAGTTTTAGAATTTTATGTTTTGATACTAAACTTTATTTATTTTACATTTCAGTCCTTGAGTTTTTAGAACAGTTCTATTAAGGTATTTTTGAACTTCCATCTAGCCGGAAAAAGTAGATCGGACTCAAAAAGTTTTTCCTGAATTGGTTTAATTTTTTATTTTTTTTTCAATAGGTTTTGAGGTTCTTAGGTTATAAATAGGTTTATTGAAATTCTTAAAATGTTTATTAGGTGTTTTCTAATTAAAATAAATTTGTAGATCATAAAATCTAAAACCTGACTTTTTGGCCACCTTTTCAATAGCCAAAATCTAAACCAATAAACAACACGTGTCTATTTTATTCATTTATTTTATTTAATAGAAAATGGATTCGCATACCATCACCCTTAAACAAATAAAAAAAAGAAGAATAAAAATATTATTTTTTGTTATTAGACATAAGAGCCCAATCTCATTGTTAGATGCATGATTTCTTTCTATTTTTTTTTTTTAAAAAAAAATTTTATCTTTTCATTGAAATGCACTACAAATAAAATATTTAACTTTATATTTAAATTATTATCTAATGTTATCATAATCTTTAAATAATAAGATAGATTTTGATGGGAATGTTAACAATTTTCTTATTATTATATACCTCATATTTAAAAAAAAAAATAATAATATACTCATGAATATTCAATAAAAACAAAATTTCTTTTTTTATTATTTCTTAATAGATTTTTTATATGATTTTATCACATTAATTGTTTTTTCTTCAATTATATATAAAATATTTAGATATTTTTTTATATTCAATTTTACCAAAGTTTTCAATAAAATATTTAAAATTTTATTTTATTTATTATATAATTAAATAAAAAATATTTTTTTCAAAATTGTCCGGTAATATCGCACGCACGAGCTTAAAAAATTCACTCACTCTGGAAATGTAGTACTGTACTATAGCTTGCCCATAGTTCTGTGAAAGGATGCCATGCATGTCTGTGCTGCAAAGCTGAAGGGTTTTTTTACTTTATTTTATTTTATTTTATATATATATATATATATATATAGGGACCTTGTGAAAATGTGTTTTCAAGGCACAAAATTTGACGAACTCAGTTTGAAATTTGCAGATCAGACTGGTATTTACTGAAGAAAATGATATATAATAAAGAATACAGATTAAACTTTTATTTCTCAAAGGAGATGTCTAAATCTTCTCTCTAACTACTTGATTTTTCCACTTTATTCCCTCGCCGGTCTTTAACTCAGAATTACCACCGGAACTTGTGAGTTTCAATAAGGTAAGCCAATAATATATTTAACCATAGGATGCGATCTTACGGGGCTGTGTCTTCCACATTCTTTTTAAATAAAGGCAGGCAATATAACGCCACTGTGTTTTTTTTTTTTCCCCCTTTTGTGTTTTACCTTATCGTTTGAGTGAGGGCATTGGTCAATGAGACAGCGCACAGCACACAGTCTGTGCACTCTTATCACACTACTGGATATAACTTAACTCGTTTTATGTCGCTGACTGGTTTAAATTTTTTTAATAGAAAAAATTAATAATTAAATAATAATAATAATTTAAGATAAATAGAGTTAAATTTATTAAAACATGATTCATTGTATAAAATCAAAATAATTTATAAAAAAATAAAAAAAAATCATAAAGTTCAAGACCTAATAATATAATGTTAAATATAAAACAAATTCAAAAAATATAATGCCGAAGAAGCAAATCCAAGACAACTTAGCCTAATTTGATAAGAAAAAAAATTCAAAAGAAGTACCTAGAAAAAAAAACTTCAACAAAAAAAAACTTCAAAAAAAACTCGAGCTAACACAGGTTAATTTTACCAACCAGCTATAATAATAAACAAACAGAAAGAAAAGCGAAAAAATGACAAAGCTCAAGGGCAAATTATTTCATGCAAATCGATGAAATTGAAGAAAACAAATCATAAAAAAAATCAAAGAAAAAAATTAGACTTCCAAAAGAAGCACTTAGCAAAAAATATCAAAGTTGAAAAAAAAAACTTAGTAAGAAAATGCAATTACAAATGTTAAATTTACTAAAGCATGACTCAAGATATAAGACCGAAACAACCTGCAAAAAGTAAATCGAAAAGAAATCATAAAGTTCAAGACCTACTAACCTAATGTCAAAGATGAACAAAATTCAAAAAATACAATGCCAAAGAAGCAAACCTGAGTCAACTCGGCCTAATTTGATAAACTCACAACCCGTGATATGAGATCGAGATAAAACAATTTCAAAAGAAGTACCAAGCAAACTAAAACTTCAGCTCACCCGGGTTAACTTTACCAACCATGAATATTATGAAAGGCCCTAAGGGCATATGAATATTATGAAAAAACCATGATGCAAATACAAAAATATCCTCCTAAGGCAGCCTTTCATTTTCAAAGTCAAAGGGGAAACATGAAATTTTACTATACATAAAATGTACAAAGACATAAGAACCCCTCTTCAAAGGCCAATATTTTTTAAGGCTGAATGGCACAAACGTTATTTAACTGTGCAAATAAACCTGCAAAAACACAAAAGCCTTTGGACTGGAGGCCAATTCTTTGAGCTCCCAAGGGTAATATAGTATTTTTACTGTATATAAACCCCCGATTAATTCTCAAATGACATTTGGATCCCATGAAAAATACAATTTTGCCCTAAGTGCAAAGGCAATTATTAAGAGCAATGATGGTAAAAATTATCATTACACTACTTAAATCCACAATGAATCTCCTCACATGCTACAGTAATTTACTGAGCACTTTTAGTTTTTTGTTAATGATATTTAGAAGAGCTCGATTAGTAATATATATTTTTTTAATATTATAAATATAGTTTTTTTATATGCATCCAAGCATTAAAAAAATTATTTAGAAGAGTTAATTGTATGTTAATATATATATATATATATATATATATATATATATGCAAAGGCAATTATTAAGAGCAATGATAGTAAAAATTATCATTACACTGCTTGAATCCACAATGAATCTCCTCACATGCTACAGTAATTTACTGAGCACTTTTAGTTTTTTGTTAATGATATTTAGAAGAGCTCAATTAGTAATATATATTTTTTTAATATTATAAATATAGTTTTTTTATATGCATTCCAATCATTAAAAAAATTATTTAGAAGAATTAATTGTATGTTTATATATATTTATTAACAACCGAATATGACCTAGTTGACTTGACGATTCTATAAACAACCTAGATGATTATTAATTAATCCAATATTAACTGATGAACTTGAAAAAAAAATCAATAAAAAAAATACAAAAAAAAATAACTCGAGTCCACCTAGGTGAACTCATTAAACCTATGACATGGATCATGAAACCAATATAATCTTATAAATGCTAAAACAAAAAAAACATAGATTTTAAAAAAAATCAAAGGAAAAAAAAACATAATGAAAAAAAATACCATAGCAATGAATAATGTTTTAGCATTTTTATAAGATTTATAGAAATAGCATTTTTGTAAGAGAAATGGTAAAATAGCATTTGGTTTAGCACTCCTCTAAAAGCATATAAAACAAGCATTGAAAAGCTAAAATAATTTTTATTTATTTATTTTTAGCTTGCCATTTTAGCATCTTTATTGTAGATGGTATTAGCAGGATTTTCTTTTTCATGGAGAATTATTGGTAAATTAAATTTGGAAACATATGAAATTTAATGTTATGTGATTGGACCAGTGCTTGATGTTCTTTTATCAAACACCTTTCTTAATTTTCAATTTTGCTTATATAAAATCTTTTCATTAAGGTATTTGTAATTATAAAGCAAAAAAACTAATTTTTTATCTTCAATTCTTAGAATTTATAGCTCCAATAAAAGAGTCAAAATAGTGTTTTGGAGTGCAAAAAAGCTTAGGCAATATATATATTGCACAACTTGATTGATTTCAAAACTAGATCCGCTCAAATACATCTGTGAAAAGCCTTACCTGTCAAACAGAATAGAGAGGTGGAAAGTGTTGTTGGCGAAATACAACATTGTTTATATGACAAAAAAGGTTGTAAAAGAAAGCATAATTTCTGATCATCTGGTAGACCATGTCATAGAAGATTATAAGCCATTGAATTTTGACATTCTCGATGAGGATGTATTAGTAGTTGAGGATGATGACAAGGTGAACGACTAATGGACCATGTACTTTGATAGTGTAGCGAATGTATTAGGAAATGTTACTGAAGTAGTGATAATTTCTTCAGAAAAGAAGCAGTACCTTGTTTTGGTAAGGTTGTAATTCACTTGTATTAATAACATAGTCGAGTATAAAGCCTACATCATTGGTTTGGAAGCTATCTTAGAACTTAAATTAAAAAGCTTGATGTTTATGGGGATTCTTTGCTAATCATCTGTCAGGTGAAAGGAGAATAACAAACCAAGGATGAGAAGTTAGAGTCATTTCAAGATTATCTCTCGAGGTTAGCTAATGAATTCGAAGAGATAAAATTCACTCATATAAGTAGAGATAAGAATTAGTTTAATGAAGCCTTGGCAACCCTAGATTTGATGACACAAGTCATTATTAGGGGCAGGATCCAACTAATAAACATTGAAGTCAGAAGTTTCCAAGCTCATTATTGCGCACTTGAAGAGTCATCAGACATGAAATCATGTTACAATGACATTAAGAGAATTATCTAGTGTCGGGAATATCCTAAGAGGGATTCCAAGACAGATGAAAAGACTTTGTGGAGAATTGACATGGATTATTACTTGGATGATGAAATCCTGTGTAAAAGGTCATTTGATGGGACTTTGCTTAGGTGTTGGAATAAGAAGGAGGCTGAGCAAGCATTATAGGAAATCCATGAGAGAATTTGTGCCACTCATGTTAATAGACATACGATGGCAAGGCAAATCCAAAGATCTGGATATTTCTGATTGACCATGGAGAGAGACTGTGTACACTATGTTAGAAAATACCACAAGTGTCAGATACACGGTGATAAAATAAATGCACCTTTGGTGCCGCTATTCAATATGACCTCGTCTTGACCTTTTGATATGTGGGGATTAGATGTCATAGGACCAATCAATCCAAAGACCAATAATGGGTATAAGTTCATTTTAGTGCTCATTGACTACTTCACTAAATGAGTTGAAGTCAATTCTTATGCACATGTGATATAGAAAGTAGTTAAGAGGTTCATTAAGAAAGATCTAATTAGTCACAATGGCTTGTCGACAAGATTAGTAACTAACAACACTTAGAATTTCAATGGAAAGCTGATTGCTGAGCTTTGTACTAAGTGGAAGATTAAACATTTTAATTCTTCTCCCTACAAATCAAGATGAATGGTGTTGTTGAGACAACTAACAAAAATCTCAAAAAGATCATCCAAAAAATGGTGGCCATTTATAAAGATTAAAATGAGATGCTTCCATACGCACTTCACGTGTATCACACTATGGTCAGAACTTATACGAGTGCAACCCTTTACTCTTTGGTATATGAGATGAAAGTAGTTATGCCTTTAGCAATGAAGACTTCATCATTAAGGGTCTTGAGGGATCCTGAACTATAGGAATCATAATGGGCAAAGCTGAAATTTGAGCAGTTGAATCTGACTAGTGAAAAAAGACTAGCAACCATTTGTCACTACCAGTTGTATTAAAACAGAATGGCTAAGGCATACAATAAAAAGGTTAGGTCAAGAGTGTTTAAAGAAGAAAACTTGGTATTGAAAAAGATCTTGCTAGCATCAGGGGAAGATCAGAGTAAATGGACTTCGAACTACGAAGGATCATATATGGTAAAGAAAGTTTTTTTCTAGAGGAGCTTTAATTTTAACCAAGATGGATGAGGGTGATCTGTCCAAACCTATAAACTATGATATTGTAAAGAAGTATCATGCCTAATGTACTTTGTCTATCAATCATTAAAAATTGAAGTTTGACCAGGAATTCTTTAATGTATTTTTCTTTTCTCTAAAAACTCTCCATGATCTCATAAGCTTAAAAACTCTATTTTTGAGTTTTCATAAAGGTTTTTGGGAAATCAAAGTTATTAGTACAAATACAGAAGTCAAGTTGGTGTTTTTTTTAATAAACGAGTCTTGGAAATTCAAGTGATCTTCTAGTCAGATGACCAAAAACTTAAAAACTTGAAAAATAAACCAAACACCACAAAATAACTTTAAAGCTGAGTTTTAGTTGAATAAATAATAATTCATAATCATAATGAAAAACCATTTTGCATGTTCAAATTAACCACAATGAAGGAAAACAAAGTTTAATGATCCTAAATACATGTATTTGAAATGAGAAAAAAATCATCTTTGATAATACTTTCACAATACTAAAAATATCATTTGCAATCCTCGTATAAGCCTAGTAAATTTTCCTTGAAAATTAACCCTAACTAGGATCACACCCTGCACTGGGGGTGAGTACGATGACTAAAAAAGCAAGTCGACTGCAAGGATATACAAGATAATCCTCAATGACCAAAAGTACCCAAATAAAGCTAAGGGCATGAAGAAATTCAAACAATTCAAAAAGTTTGAGCATGCCATACAAAATAGCAAATATGATGATGGTGCTCAAAATCAAACGAATAAAAAAAAAGATAAAAAGTCCAAAAGAGGTTTTGTAAAGACAATATGAGGTCTAGGAATCCCTGGGCCAAAAGAAGTTTTAGGAACGAGCACTAGTGATTCGTAGTCTTGAGATCTTTTAAACACCTTTTGAGTCTACAATTACCATTTTCTTTCATAACCAATATCTAAACCCATGTTACGTGTCCAATAAAGCCCTTTTTAATCAAAGGTAAGCAATTTAGATTGGTAAGAAATGCTTTCCCATGCAAAACGAGTTTTTCAAGAAACTTTAGTTATGCTTTTGTCATAACCCAACTTTGGACCCCCTAAATTTGTTTTCTAAAAAGAGTATATTTATTTTGTATTAAAAAATCCAAAAAAATATAAAATATAAAATCCAAAAATGTTTTCGAAACACAAGGAAACAAGCTTTCGAGCTGCAAAAGACCAAAATACTAGAAGAATTAATTCAGTCTAAAGACTTAATTAAACTCCTAACAGGTTTGATTGACTTATTTAATGACTTAATTGAAGAAAAATTTAGTTTAAAAGTCAATTGGGTATAAATTGGAAGAATTAATCAAGTTCAAGGAATTAATTAAACTTCTAATGAGTTGTATGGATTTAATCAATGACTCAATTGAAGAAAAATAAAGTTTGGAGGCCTAATTCGGATCAATTGATGAAAGATTAGGGACACAATTGAAAGTTTAAAAGGCTAAATTGGTCAGGGGTTTAATTGAAAGAAATTTAAAATATGAAGTTCAATTCAGGACCACATTGAAGAAATCAGAAACCAAAGACCACTTTGTAAAAAGTGCTGAAATTTGAGGGTTTAATTAAAGAATGTTATGGGTAAAATCGCAAGGAATCCAAAAGATTAGGACTAATTGGGGGTTCCATTATAAAGTTCCAAAGACTTAGGGAACAATTTAAAAAAAATATATCATAATTTCCCTATTCACCATCTTTTTCCCATTAAAACAAGAGATGTCCAAGTGACCATCTTTCAGCCATAATTTCTCCCTTACCCCTTCACCATACCACACAAATCATATACCAACTTATACACTGGTATTTATACTTCACTCTAAACCAAAATTGCAGCTCTAATGGCACTAAAAACACCTGTAGATTCTCATTTAAAAACACCACCCAACATTGTTTTGCCTACAAAACTAGCCTTGTTCCTCCCTTAGTTAGTTGCAGAGCATGCCAAAATTTTGTCCATAACATATAAATTTTATATCAATTTATACCCTTATATTTTTACTTCACTTTAAGAAAAAATTTCATCTCTAATGACATCAAAAATACCTGAAGATTATCTTTAAAAATCAGAACCCAATACTATTCTAAGTTGCATAACATGATATTTTTTGTCTTTATCTTCAATAAATAGCTGCGATATATTCCCCCTAAGTGGCCTAGGGGGAGCCAAGACTGCAACGGCCTTCTCCTTAATTTTCCCAACCTGAAACTAACCTAGAAATGACCCAGTAGTCAACACCAGGCCCTCCCCTACTTCCACAACCATCTTCCTAACAATTTAGAGTTTTTTCTGAATAAAATTGTGTATCTCTTCATTGAGAATTTCCCATTATATAGGTAGAATTTACAAGCTAAGAAAGGAAAGAATACATGATGATCTTCAACCCTAAAAAATAGGTAACCTACCATATATACATTGATCTAACTATAGCCTAAAGCTAGTATATCCCAATCAAGGAAGGAATAAATCTGTATAGCATAACTATCAAGGCAAAGAATCTGTTGGCATTAAATGTGTAGGTATTTCCTTTGACATCCCCCCCCTCAAATTGATGTTGGTAAATCGACAAGCATCAATTTGCCAGTGAGGAAATGATGGCTCTAACAGGGCATGGATTTGGTGAAGATATCTGCGATCTGTAGAGTAGTGGAGATATGCGGAAGGGTGATAATCTGATGATCATATGCTTCCCTGATTAAGTAACAGTCAACCTCAATGTACTTAGTGCATTCGTGATAGATGGGGTTGGCTGCAATTTGGATGGCACTAGTGTTGTCAACATGGAATGAAGTAGGATGAACTGGACCAAAACCGAGTTCTATGAGGAGACCACACAACCAAATGATCTCAGAGCAATCAGTAGACATGGCTCGGTACTCTACTTCAGTAGATGATTTGGAGATGTGGTCCTATTTCTTGCATTTCCATGAGATAAGGGTATTACCAAGAAACATACACCAGCCGGTAGTAGATTTATTAGTGTATGGCATCCGGCCCAATCAGCATCACTATAGGTTTGTAGCTGAAGTGAAGAACCTGTAGGGAAGAATAAGCCATGACTAGGTGTGCCAAGAAGGTAGCGAATTATGTGGTGGACAGCAAATAGATGGAGATTCCTTGGTGCTTGCATGAACTATACAAAGAACATTTTAGTTTGCAAACATCATTAGATGAGGAAGTATGTATACTAGAATGAAGTTTCAGGTAAACTTCTTCTTTGAGATCATTATAAAGAAAGGCATTCTTGACATCTATTTGATGTAAGGGCCAGGATTGAGATGTAGCAAGGGTGAGTATACTTCAGACAGTGGTTATTTTGGCGATTAGTGCGAAGGTCTCATCCTAGTCGAGACTATATTCTTGTTTGTTGCCAAATGCCATTAACCGAGCCTTGTAATGTTCTATGGACCTATCAGAATGAAGCTTGATAGAAAACAAAAATTTACTGCCAAAGGGATTCACAGATGAGGGACATGGAACAACATCCCAAGTTTGGTTTTCTTCAAGTGTGAGAAGTTCAATTTCAATAGCTTTTCGTCAACATTAATGCTCCATTGCCTGTTTATAAGATGAAGGAAGAGAAATAGAAGATAAGATGGTTGTGAAGGATGAAGGTGGAGAGTAACCAAACCTATCGAGGGTTCTATGAACCCGAGTACTTTGTCAATGAGAGGGAGTTGCAGTTGTTGGAACAGGAGTAGCAGTCGGGGAAGGAACTTGAGGGGGCTCGAGAAGGTTTAAAGGCTGGTGGGAAGTAGTTGATAAGCATCGTTAATATACTAGAAGAGGCTTAGAAGGGACTGGAGCTGCAGAAGAGTTAGTAAACATAGGCAAACAGAAAATGAAGGTGGAACAGGATCCTGATGCGTGGAAAAGACATATTGGTTTTCTAGAAAGATCACATTTTTAGAAATTCGAATGCGATGCAGATTTGGGTCATAGCAAGAAAACCTTTCTAGTGTACTGAATATCCTCGGAAAGCACATTGAATTGACTAAGCTGTGAGTTTTATGCATTCATGTGAAGAAGATGAAAATAACAGACATAACCAAAGGTATGGAGGTTGGAATAAGTTGGAGGATGACCAAACAACCTGATGAAAGGAGTGTCGTGGTTTAATGTGGGGGAAGGTAATCTATTGATAAGGTGGACAACAGCAGAGAAAGCTTCACACCAAAAACAAGAAGGTGTAGATGACTCTAACAAAAGAGTGCGAACAACATCAAGAAGATGATGATTTTTTCTTTCAGCCACCCCATTTTGTTGAGGTGTTGAAAGGGCATGACCGTTGAGAGATGATGCCATGATTTTGTAAGAAGTCCTGAAACAAATGAGACATACACTCACCCCCATTTGTCAAAACAAATGATTTTGATTTGGGTCAAAAATTGGGTCTGGATATATGCATAAAAAATCTTAAAAATAAAAAATACTTCATCTTTAGAATGAAGAAAACAAATCCATGTGAAACGACAATAGTCATCAATAAAAGTGACAAAGTATTTTAATTAGTATGAGAAGTGACTAGTGTCATACCCCACACATCACTATGTATCAAATCAAAAGGTTATACTACGTGTTGTGTGTGAATAGGAAAGGGTAGAGTTTTACTTTTGCCAAGCCTACAAGAATTGCAATCAAATTGAACAACACTAAGAGATGGTGATTCTTTATTCCCAAGAAAACTAGATTTCAGTAAATCATGAAGAACATTAGAGTTTGGATGTCTGAGACATTTATGCCATGCTCGATAATCAACATGAGCAGAATTACAAGTGACAAAGGACAAAGAAAAAGGAGATAAATGAAGTTGAAGAGGGAAAAGACGTCCCACTTTAGGCCCCTTCACAATCATCCTCTTTGACTGTTGATCCTGCACAACACAACCAGATTTAGAGAATTCTAGTTTACAATCATTTTCAACCAATTGACCGACAGACACAAGATTGGTGGTAAGATCAGATGATATAACGACATTAGTGAGAGAGGGAGAAACATCATCAGTGGCGATGATAGGTAAATGATTGCCATCAGCAGTATCAATTTTGAGATTTCCAAAATATTCATTGACATTGGTAAGAGAAGCAACATTGTTTGTCATATGATTGGAAGCCCCGAAATCAAAATACCAAGGAGATGATATAGAAAGATTTTTACCTGAGAGTCCTAAAGCTGAAAATGAAGAAATGATCATTTGTTGAATCATGGCAGGAGTCATGAATTGGACAAAAATAGGAGCACTTTGTGTTAGAGGTGAAGAGCCAATTGAGACAGTATATGTTGTCTCTGTTTTCTTGGGAGGTCGAGTAGGGCATTCTTTGACGATATAGCCATCTTTTTTGCAGTAGTTGCAGAATTTTCGGAGATAATTTATAGTATAATGGCCAAATCCCTTACAATAGAAGCAAGAAATAGTGCTCATATCCCTGCCTCTTGGCTTACCTTATGGTGCACAGGCCACGGGAATAGATGTAGATCGTCGTTGTTCCATAGTGGTTTGAGTGAGAAGGCGTTGTTCTTCGCAAAAGAGATCATTGAGGCATGTATCCAATGAGGGAACAAATTCTCGGTTCATCAGGTTGGATCTGGTACCTTCAAATTCAGGTCTCAGTTTCATTAGAAACTGATCCTTTGAGTAGTTTCATGGACAGATTGAACAGAGCTAAAACCTTCAGATGGTAAGCCAACATAAACTATATAAGTGTATTTATTCCAAGGATTAGTGAATCTAGAGTAAAAATCAAACATAGAAAGACTATCCTATTGAAGAGTGCCCAATTCATGTTTAAGTTGAAACCGACAAGTAGTGTTTTGTTGGCTGTAGATTTTCTTCAGGTAAGTCAACATCTGAGCTGCAGTCTGAGAGGATTGAAGGTTCAAGATGATGTTAGGTTTGACAGATCCTAAAATCCAAGCCATAACTTAAACGTCTTTAACTTCCCACTTGGAGTGCTCGTCTATGTCTTTGGTTTTATCTGGAGCTGGGTTACTTCCATCAATATGTCCTCATAGCTCCTTACCCTTGATAAAAATCCTGAAATGAAATGCCCAAACAGAGTAGTTCTTGTCATTGAAACAAATTATAGAAACATCAAACTTATTTGAAGACATGAGATCAAGAGAACTTTGATAAAAAATAATCGAGACTAAGAAACTTGAGAATAGATAATAATTCATAGTTGTAGCTCTAATACCATGACAGTTTAGAGTCTTTTCCGAATAAAATCATCATGTGTCTCTTCATTGAGAATTTTAACAACTAACCTGCCATATAAATTATTCTAGTTATAGCGTACAGCTAATATATTCCAATCAAGGAAAGAATAAATTTGTATACCATAACTGTCAAGATAAAGAATCTACGGGTATTAAATGTGTAGGTATTTCCTTTGACACTTCTACCGTCAGCGAAGCAGCTACGCCAGCTTCCTCCACGCCAGCCACCATTGCAATTTTCTTCCACGCCTACAGACCCATCACACTTCAGCCTTCACCCTTATCACGGCAAGGAAACACCAGCCTCGTTTTTTCTTTTTTTCTTTTTTCTTCTCTTCTCTGTCAAAAGCCCTCACCAGCTCTTTCTATTTCTTCATCCTCACAGCAACAGTAACCGAGAGCCCTTTCATCATAAGCAACAGCCCAGTTCAGCCAAGAGCAATGGCACCATCCGTGTTCGAGGAAGAGTAATCCTTAAGCAACTGCAGCAAGCTCCACCACCTCCAGCTCCGCAGTTTGAGGAAGAACCAGCAGCAGCGTGCACCAGCTACTTCCAACACAGCAGCGTCTCAGACGGTCTTCCAGCAGCAACGGCCATTTCACCACCGTGACCTCCATTGATGTATCTGTACTGTGACCTCGATTGAAGCAGCACCAGCCTCCCTCAGAACCACCGTGTCTTTCTTGTTTAGCTGCACCGTGAGTTGTCCTCCGTAGTCCAGCAGCATCTCGTCCAGTTCACGATCTTCTTCTTTCTCATCTGCATCGTGAGCCGAACAGCAGTACAACTTCCTCCTTCAGCTCCAGCTGTAGTCCAGCTCCAGCAGCATCACAACTTTCAGTCCAGTTGCAGCCACGGTGATATCTCTTCCAGCAGCAGCTCTGCACCAGCATTGTGGACGAGAGTTACATCAGCAAAGTCTTCAGCAGCCCCACCGTGACCTCCTGTTCCAGCCGAGAACGACAGCAGCAACACCGTGAGCAACGGATGCCAGCGACACCATTAGCAGCAGCGTAGAACTCTCCAAAAACCGGTGCAGCAGAGTTAGTGAAGTATATCATTTCTTGTTTTGTTGAATTTGCAGTCATGGTAGTTATTTGCGTATAATAGTTTAATGCTTTTGTTTGGTAAGGAAATAATGTGACAGAAGTTTTTAGCATGTTTAAATGTTCTAGAAACAAGGTTTATGGATATGGATTTTTATCCCCTTTTCTTTGAAAGAAAAAGGAAGGCTGGGCCATGAGCTCTTTTAACCCCTTTGGACCAAGCTTGGTTTTATATCATGGAGCTCAGCCCATGGGTAAGGGCTTAAACAAAAATTGATTAATGTTTATCATGATCATTTTATCATCATCCATTAGAACTTGATTTATATTTTAAAAACATCAAAAATAAATTATTTTATTTTTGCTAATATTCAGGATTATAAACTTATACATAAAACATATTCTCTATATTAAATAAAAATACAGTTCCTTTTATTTTTATTTTTTAACATTAGGACGGTTAGGTTTTAACCTAATAAGATAAAAACTTTATTATTAAAAAAAACTTTTCTTAAACCTTAGACAGATCAACGGTTAGAAACACAACATTACCTTAATTTATATCAAACAAATAAATAATATAGCTTACATCATGTAAGGCGTACTTGGAGTGTTAATGCTTTATCTATATGTAATCAGTCCTCTTATCTATAATACTTGACTAATTAAGGTTTCTAGTCTAAAATATTAGATGGCGACTCCGTTTTTTTAACTAAAAAAAAAATTCCTTTTGTCTAATGATTCATTTTAATTTACTTTCAAGTCCCTCATTCTTATAAGCTTTTATTTTAAGTTGTTCCATCATTCTTATTAATATTTTATTTATTTCCTTTAATCCATCTTATTTCAATCAATGTTTTTATATTCCTCTTTATTCAAAAATTATTTCTCAAGACTTATAAATTTCATTATTTAATATTTAGTTAATTTTAATTGATTTTCATAATTATTTTGTTATGTTCAAATTATTTTTTATTCGACCGCAAGTATATATTTATATGATATAAATGTATATATTTTAGGTTAAGTTTGAATTGAGTTAAATAATATTCATATCCTATTTATTACTCATCAAAATAAAATAATTATCTAAAAAAAACCCTTGATATCTATCAAAATTAGGATGAAATTATAACTTTGTAGTAGAAAATGCAGTGACTCTAAGGCTTTGCAATTAATAATTTGCTATTCTACTAATATTTTTAAATTTCACAACATATTGCAATTAAATCATGACATCCATGAAATGTCATACTTCCTAATTCTAAACTGAGCTATTTCATTGATTTTTTTAAAATCTTGTTATTCTGTAATTATTTTTAATTTAAGTGTTTATTTAAATAAATAAATAAATAATGGAATTAACACGCGCGCTTTGCAATTAGGAATTTGCAATATTTGGCAGCACCAGAGAAAAAACAGAAGGGATAAAATCAATCATAACATAGTAAAACACAAACAGAGGACAGGAGGTCTGAGCCAGTCTCAGTCACTCTCTCTAATTCCTGTTTTTAAGTTCAATTTTGTAACCAATGGCGGCGCTTCTTCTTGAATTACCTCCTCCTCCATTCTTGAACTGTAACCACCACCAATTTCTCTCCTCCTCCAAAACTTCTCTAAGACTTCATAATTTCCCTTCCAAAACACCACCACCACCAACATTCACTCCCACTACCACAATTTGCTTTCTCAACTGTTACTTGTTCTTCAATCTCAAAAGAAGAAAAAGAAAAAGGACCCCACTCCACTGCTGTAGCAAGTACCCATGCTCCTGATGAGGGGTCCCAGCAGGATCGCCGCAAAGTAGTTCAAATTGCTTGGGAGAAGCTCGTCCGTTGGTCCCGCTCCTGGCGCTTCAAGAACAACAAGACTGACCTTCTTGAACGCACTAACAAGGTTCTCTCTTCCCTCTTTTTGTTGTGTTGTTAGTTCTGTTTCTAATTCATTTAGTATGTTTATTTAAAATTTATCAACATTCCCTGAAAAATGACTTAAGAGTAGTACTCCTATGTCTTATGTGTGTTTGCTTTTGCTTCACATGGTAGCAAAGTTTGTACTCCTGCTAGCAAGCTTCAAGAATCAAGATTACTTGGATAATTGCCCCGTTTGAGAATTTGTTGGCTCTATGTTCATATTGATCGTGTTTTTATAGGTGGTGGTGCTTGGTGGAGGATCTTTTGGTACGGCAATGGCTGCCCATGTTGCTTACAGAAAGTCTAGTTTGGAAGTTCAAATGCTTCTGCGTGACCCTTTACTCTGTCAGTCTATAAATGAAAATCACTGTAATTGGTAGGACAAGGTCTTGTATGCTTCCATTCTTACTTTCATTTCTAGAATGTTATGTGTTTTTAAAATTTTTATTGTAATGTATTTTTTTTGCGTTCTCCTGCAATTAGCAAGTACTTCCCGGAACATAAACTGCCCGATAATGTAATTGCCACCACCGATGCAAAAGCTGCTTTGCTTGATGCAGACTTTTGCCTTCATGCTGTGCCTGTGCAGGTTCTTTGATAGCACTGCTCTGTGTTTTCTTGATGCGTTGATATTAGAATTAAAATTGCATTTTATTCTTCATAACTTTTGGCTCTCTTAATGCAGTTTAGTTCATCATTTCTTGAGGGCATTGCAGAATATGTTGATCCTGGCTTGCCTTTCATATCCCTCAGTAAAGGCTTAGAACTTAATACATTGAGGATGATGTCTCAGATTATTCCCCAAGCATTGGGGAATCCTTACCAACCTTTTGTTTTGTTATCCGGGCCTTCTTTTGCTCTGGAATTGATGAACAAGTTACCGACAGGTGACTTGAGTATTTTAAATGATACCTTTGCAGAAACCATGTGTTCTACTTTTAATCATGTTTAGATGGTATTGATTTTTTTATTGTTTGGTCTTTTATTGCCTTTTGCATTTGTAGCAATGGTGGTGGCATCAAAGGACAAGAAATTGGCACATGCTACTCAGCAGCTATTAGCTTCATCTCACTTGAGAATCAGCACTTCAAGGTATACTAATTTCATTAAATTAAAGGGAGTCAAATTTTATATGCATAAACTTACATGCTTCTCTTTCTTCTCAATCCCACTTCAATTGAGCATTTAACTACTCAACAGCATCTGGCCCATGGAAAGACTTGATTGGATAAACTGCTGGGTGAGACAAGGCATGAAATAGAACTTGGACAAATATCATAGATTGCTTAATAATGTTAATTCCTCATTTCCCCATTATTGTTTTATTTGACTCCATGCATCAAATTGGTCTATTTCTAGCAATGACATGTGTAATACTTTTATGTGATTCGTCATATCAGCTGTTTCATTGTCTAAACAAAGCCTCGCATCTATTTGTGGTGAAAGTTTTACTGGTTTATATTTCTGAAAGTTGAGAGAATGTATGTACTCAGGAGTACGTGTTCAGTTTGTAACCTCTGATTACTCCAGGGATGTTACAGGGTAGAAATTGCAGGGGCACTAAAAAATGTACTTGCCATAGCCGCTGGAATTGTTGAAGGAATGAATCTTGGCAATAACTCTATGGCAGCTCTAGTTGCACAAGGTTGTTCAGAGATCCGATGGCTAGCTACAAAGGTGTTTCACTTGTTCTGTGACATCTGAAGAGCCTTTTCTTGTTCAGATTCTAATATAGTCTGTTTCTTGTTCCTTCTAGGTAGAGTAGTAAGTTGTTTTCTTTTTATCCTGTATCTTGTGCTCAGGATTTCTTGGGAAAATTAACATCTCTATTAGCTTTTATATTTTTTTTATAGTGCCTTCATGGAGCAATCAAAAGTTTTCTGGTATTATCAATGTCTGTTATTGGTAAGGAGTTATGGCCATAAATAGGCAACAAAGACTTGTACTACATGTTGGGCCAAAAGAAAAGGAGAGAAAAAGAAAAGGAAAAGAATGGTTGCTTAGGAAGACATTTTGTAAAGTCACAGTTTATAGTTGAAATCTTAGATATCACTAGTTAATGTGCACAAAGCAACTATTATTTTCATGTTTGCTCACTCAATAGCTCTGGATTCTGGGCAATGATCTATCCTGGAAAAGTTTTGTTTACCTTGATGATCCGGAAACAGGTTTTGCATTAATAAATTAGTGAATAACATTTCTTATTCAGACTAATGTACATTTGCTTTGGCTTTACAGTGTTAATTTACATTTTGGATTCTTGCTTTTTTCCTTACTTAGGAAACTAATTTCTTTCTAATGCATATTCAGATCTATTATATGTTGTTGGTGAAGATATGGGTTGTATCCCCTGTTCTCATTCTCACAATTTCCTCTTCACTTTTATTCTTGAAGATGGGTGCCAAACCTTCAACAATTACTGGTCTGTCAGGAACAGGAGACATTATGCTTACTTGCTTTGTCAATCTCTCAAGAAACAGAACAGTTGGAGTACGGCTTGGATCTGGGGAGAAGCTTGATGATATACTGAGTTCTATGAATCAGGTGCTTGTAAATACTTTTATGTACTTATTATCTGTTGATAATCGAAATTTTGCTAATAGATGACCATGTTATCTAGGTGGCAGAAGGTGTGTCAACAGCTGGAGCAGTGATTGCATTGGCCCAGAAATATAATGTTAAGATGCCAGTATTAACAGCAGTGGCTCGGATCATAGATAATGAATTGACTCCGAAGAAAGCTGTTCTTGAGTTGATGAGTCTCCCTCAGGTCATTCAAAATCTCTATTCAGTTCAATAAAGTTTCTTATGATTCATCCAATTTACTTTCTCTTGTCTATTTTGGCTCTCAGTTTTAGGAATTAAATAATGGCCTTGAATTGTTATTTGTTAAAGCTAATATTTTGGTTGCAGGTTGAGGAAGTTTGAGATGGCGCACTTTGTCCTGATGAATGATGATCATGCAATATAATTTCATTACAAGAACAATTTTGTGCAGAAGTTAGCTTAGTCAAATTCTTTTTCCCCCATGGCACTTTCTGAATCTTGGGGATCATAGATACCACAACTAATTTCGTCTTCATTGCTGGTTTCCATGTGCCTCAAAGACATGGCTTGTCACTTCAGAATTCAGATAATTTATCTCATATCATATTCGTGATCTATGAAATAGAGGAGTATGTACATTTAGATGCTTGTTACAACAGTGACTTGAAAGTCATAATACGTTACAAGAGACTCTGTTTTCTAGTTTGTCATGCAACATCCATTCTGTAATTCTACCTTATACTTGTTCTGTGACATGTACTTAAAATTCATATTTTCGTTTTTTTCTCTGTAATTTTACTTACTTACTTACATCTACCTTACAGCTTGAAATGTAATTTTATCATTTGACTGAACTGATCAGTTGCGCAATCCATCCCCTATCTTCATCAAATTATGGAACAGCAATATTCAAGTTTTCTATGTTGATCCTTGGTACCATGGCTCCACAATGTGCTGGTCAGTTTGATAGCCAAAGGTTGGTGTCCATTTTATGCTTATATCCATCAGAACTCCTGAAATAGAATTTGTTGAGGAACTCGTGCCGTGGTAATTTAGTTGCGTCTGCTGGCGTTGCAGGTGATTTCAAGGAAGTTGCTTCCTTTGGCAGGTGATGGGTTAGTGCTTTCAATGGTCAGCCGTCAAGAATCAGCAAAGCTTCTCGGTTCTCTCTCGTTGCTGAGCTGTCGAGGAAATTTCTCTACCAAATATTTTGACAAGAAAACTAGATTTTCAAATATTATCGTTGTTTTTTTTCTCCCAGAACACTTACTAAAACAAAATTCTAGACAAATTTAAAGTTGTTTAGAGTTTATATAAAAATTATCTAAAAATTTAAACTTCTTTTCAGCTTTGAATATATATTTCAAGGCTGAGTTCTCACAAACCACAAGTAATCTAATTGTCCGGTCTCTAATAGTAATCCAACCGAACCACCAATGACTAACTCTTTTTTTTTTTTTATTAGATATTTATAAACTCTCTATTAAAAATAAAAAAATCTATTTATAAAAAAATCTAAAATCCATATAAACAAGGAGGCATTTGGTAGGAAGGTCGACCACTACATAAGCCTTTATCAGTATAGGAGAGAAGCAAGCTACCTTTACTACCTTTCTTTGATCCACCTTCACGGACAGGGAAGAGAACGAAAAGAGTCTTAAGATGGTGGGCGTGGTTGGTTCGAGGATCTTACGCGGCGGAGGAATCCATTCTTTCAGAAAAAGAACTATTTTTTTCCCACGGCTGAGATAAAACGCCCCCAAAGCCGGGAAAGACTCGATTTTTCCCTTTGTTTCTGCTTCGATTTTTTGGTTATGAAAAGACATTAATTAATTAAAATGAAAAGAAGTAGTAGTAGTGAGGCGTCAGTACAGAGTTACGTCAGCTGTAGATATAGACTAGGCTAAGGGAGGGACTTCATCTCTTCTATTCTTTTTACTTACATACACCTTACACTTCCGTTGAGTCTAACGGGGCTCAGGTGCCTTTGCCAAATGTTTATTCACCCACTATTTAGGAAAACCCTTGGCTTGGTGTTCTGCCACACAATGATTTGAGTGAAACCTGAGCTTATTAATAAGATTTCAAGTGTCGCAACCCTAGACTATCAGTCATTAACTCCTGCTATGAGAGGTTTTCAGATACTATATCCTTAATTTTTTTATTAAAAAAATAAAAACGTACAGCAGGAGAACGACATTGAATAGAGCTTGTTTTCATTTTAAGGTCATTTTTTATCCGTGGATTGAATAGAGCTTTGTTCCTGTGAAGGTCATTCTCTATCATGGGATTTCCCTAGGTGTATTAAGCTTAGTGTCATTACCCGTGTACTTGTAAAAAGGACCAAGGATGAATAAAGAAGAAGGAGTAGGAGCTAATTCGAATGATTACAAGATAAAAAATAAGACAAAGCCGTTTTTCGATGAATAAAACACAGACTTTAGGAAAGTGGTTCAGGTAGCTCAGCAGGTTAGAGCAAAGGACTAAAAATCCTTGTGTAAGCTTCGGAGCTATCTTGTACTTCTTTTTTATTTAGCCTAGCTCAGGAGAAAGAGGCCCTAGGTTTGTGATGGACACAATTATTATCCACGTCCGGGCTACCCAGAGGTTACGCTCTTACCCTTTCAGTTCGCTCATGACTCGGCTGGGTGCTAGACTGGTAGTTGTGGTTGACCAAAAAGAAGTAGACTTCCTGCTTTCTGAATCCCATTGGGTAAAGAGAAAGTAGGCTAAGTACACCAAGTTCAATGCCGAGGTCACATGCTTCCAATGGAAGAATCCTTTTTGTTGGAACTAGCTAGATTGTTTCAAGTTAAAGTGCTAGTCGTCGGTTAGTCCCCCTTTCCCGCCTTTTCCTTTTCTGTCGAAAAACACTTGAAGGATACGAGGTATAAGACTATGGATCGAACTTCTTAAAAGGGAACCACTACGTACTACAACCATTCCATTGAAAGGTGAAGACAATGCTAAATGCAGATGCAGACCCCACATCATGGGGGTTTACAGGAGATCCTAGAGGCTCGATCGGAAGGCTGCGATACCATAGCTTTTGACTCAACTCTAGGTTCCCATAAGGCAAAAATGGTTTTGCCTGACCCTACTTAAGCATGCATATTTTTTCAGTGAAGACTTGGTGTGAAGCCTTGGAGATTACATTAGAAGAGCGAAAGGCCCGGGGCTCAGATCTAGGATCAAAAAACTGGCTGAAGCCGAGAGAGATTGGTCCCATGTCAATAGAGTGGAGGTTGAAGTCCCAGAAAAAGACCGTCGTGGTGTGTCAACTAAACATACGTAAGTCGCATAGTTACGCGCTCTAAAACAAAGGAGGCAGATGCGGATACGTGAATGAAGTGAGATCTTGGAACAAGGGCAGTGGGCGTAGGGTTTGATCCTTCGCACCAAGGAAAGAGCCCCATTTCAGGAGCGCGCGGGACTTAATCCAATTCCACAGAGCGGTAAGCCATTCCCGAAGAAGACTTCTTGCAGTATGGAAGTTATCAGCAAGGAGAGAGGACTGCGTCTTATATCTTATATAAAGAAATAGAATAATGAGGCCGGAAGCAGGATTCGCACTCCGGTGCTCCAATGAACAACAGTTCTCCACCTTACTCTATTTAGAATAGTGGTCAATCCCTCGGGTAAGTTATGAATATAATTAATGTTATGTTCACATGGTGATATTCTTTCTTTTCAAGAGTACTACCCTGTACATAACGTTGTCTATGTCTGGGCTTGACAGGTACGAATGGAGCTTAGGTGTTTTTCATGCTTTATTGCTAACCATTTATCATTTATGGTTGAAATCGCAAACTCTTTAGAGTTTGGGAGAGAGACCTCCTACCTTTCCAAGTCAATCAAGATAGGGAAGTAAAGTAGAGTGGAGAATCATCTGATACCGCTGTCTTCATCCCAGTGCTATCCTAATAGCAATATGCTTAAGAGAGGGAAGTCGTGTTCGTAAAGCGGGAAAGTAGCATAAAGGTGACGTCGGAGCAAAACAACTTCTTTATATAACGTTTATCCTATAGTCGATCCTGTCGTAAAGGACTGGGGGTTAAGGCACAACTTATTCAAGGAGTGCCCAAGTTACAATGAGAAAATCCCATTTCCATTGTTTTTGGGAGGCCACTCCTCTTTTCCAATTCCAAACAATTTAAGAAGCGCACCAAGGCGCTTTCAAAGTTTCTTCGGGATACGCCAGTTGCCGATGTGTCTTTAATTTAAAAAGAAAGTAAAGAAGGAATTTTCCTAACAGAAAATATCTTGAATGAACCATTACGCCTTTCATGTGCAGAAGCCTACCGGACTTAATGATTTCATAGATGCTAGAAATCATCTATAAATTATGTAATGTTATTAATTTTTGTATTCATGTTTTTTTCTGCATAAAAGCAGCGTTTATTGGGTCTTTGTGGTGGTTGATAGATTCCTGTTGTGGGGAATTCCTATTCAAGAGGCTCACTTTGAAGGAGCGATATCTAGCAAGTCTTCCGTGAGTGAATGGTCTCATCCAGTCCGCGAGTCAATCCTATCAGCCGATCAGCCTAATACTTAAGGACTGAGTTTCCTTTCAAACTCTCAATTGAATAAGAAAAGAAAGCGTAGAAAGAAGCCTCTTCATATTCTTCATAGAGTCGATCTAGAAAGCAACGCCCAATAGAGCTTCGCCTTGTGTAGACCTATCTTTTTGGTCTCGCTTAGCCGGTCACCGTATGCCTAAGATCCTATTCTGAGATTGGAAGAGAGCCCTTTTCTGATCTGATGATCCTCTTTCTTTTTTCAATTGTGCAGAATCCGAGGTTAAGCTATATGCGTAACACACCTTGCTTTTCGGCGAGATCAAGCAGTTGGGAACAGATATCGAGGGCTTGGAAAACCGCGAGGCGAGTCTCGATGTCCAGTTAAAAATCAGAATTCCGGAGAAGGAAGCCCTGCACGATAAAGATCCCAACCCAAAGGTTATGATAGGCTAAATGCTAATGTTGGTTTAGAACCTGATCATTTTCGTGTTTCTATAGGGCTGGTTACACTCTACCTGAAATGAAAATGAGACAGAAATGAATGCAAGACTTTGAAAGTTTGATATTTTTTTATAAAACATTTTAATTCATTAATTAAATACTGATGAATATTAAATATAAATAATTTTTTATTAATAAATTAAATATATTACATAAACAAAATCAACATTTATATATATAACTTACAGATCTATCATATGTTTACCATGTGTGAAGTGAGAAACTCTTTCTGTGTTGTCCACTCAATTTCTTCAGATAGCTTCCCCAGACGCTGCTGTTACCAACCTTCATCCCTTATTTCCCGTTCAATTTCTCCAGATATTACTATTTGCTATGACCCTTGGAACACCTCCTGAGTCCTGCCACAAGCTTACTATAATATTTTTAATCTTCAACCTTTCTGCCCTCGACTTGTCGGTTTTTTTTTTTTTTTTTTGTACTACAACCGTTCAAGTCTTTTGGAACTACTTTACAAAATGTCAACTCATCCAGAATAGCCAATAAAAAATAAAATAAAAAATTCATTTCAAAGCTGTACTTTCAATAAAGACTTTGCATGTAAGCGCCCATCAATGTTTTATTCCCCTTCATGGCAGTATCTCTATGGACCTCTTCTCTTGTCATCATCAGTCTCTAGTTTTTCACTAATCTGCCTTCTTCCTCCTTGGTGAGACACCCTTTACGCTCCTGGGTTTTGACAACAAGAAATCAAGGTACTCCCGTTATTCATAATCAAAAGATTCTCCTTGTAATTTTCAATTTCTGATTTCTCTATCTGTATATAACCTCTCTTTTGAGCTCCATTTCGTTTGTTTGATGCCATATTTTCCAGTTCATAGTAACAGTGATTCGGTAGGTAAGATTAGTTCTAAATGTTTGTTTGATTTTAGCATTTCAGTTTATTTTTTGACTTCGATAGATGCCGGGTTCTTCTTTTATGTCCTGGTTTTTCATTAACAACTGATCAAATGCTTTAAAGCTAAGGCCAGTTTTGGTTTGTTTAGTCATGTAGGAGCGGGATTAACTAAATTGATGATTTCTTTTTCTTTCTTTCCAGTAGTCATGGACGAGTGGTTTGTTTACTCATCTGATATCTATAAGCCATCAAGCTCTCCACTTCTACTGTTTTAATGAAATCACGTTTGCTGTTCATAATAATCATCGCTGCTTATCTGCTAAAACATTCTAAATACACACACACACACACACCAAAGAAAAAAAAGAGTGAAAAATGTTTCTTTTGTATTGGATGGTGTCCAGACATGCCTGCTTTTGAATGTGCCGTCAATTATTTGATGCGCCTTCTCCTGGCCTCAGGCTATATAGAAGGAAGAGAAGGAGGAGTTGATTAGAAGGCTTCTAATTGGACCTCAAATTTTAGTTGATTATCATTAATGGTTGGATGACACTATAAGGATAATTTTCTCCCACGTTTAATCCTTTCCATCCGGGGTTTGAATAGGATTTTGTTCTTACATCTATGTCTCATAAGAACTATAAGTAACCTTTTCAACTTATTTAGCTGGAACCTACTGCTGAAACTTTGATTCATTAGTATTACAAATTGTCCTGAAGAGAACGTATTTGAAAGAAAGATTTGTCATAAAGCAGCCCAGACAGCTATCATTGTGTAGGTATAGGAATCTTTGTCATGTGTGTATACTCGCTTTCATGTTGGTCTAATTTTTGCTCTTTTCATGGTCTGGAACAAGAAATGGAAGGATCATCTCGTAAAAAACGCAGCCGTGTGGAGATGCTTTCACCAAATTACAAGCTTGGTAAAACTCTTGGATATGGCTCCTTTGGAGAGGTGAAGCTTGCTGAGCATAAATTGACAGGTCTTCATGTTGCCATCAAAATACTTAATCGCCATGAGATGAAAAAACAGGGGATGGAAGAAAAAGGTATAGACCGTGCACAGCCTTTTACTATCAAAATGAATCTATGTGATTGGATAATTATATTTGAATGAAAGTCATTCATCTGAACTTGAAATATGAAAGTCTTATGCCATGCTGTTAGACATTTATTATATTCCTCGGAGGACTCAAGGAAGATTTAGTTCTAGATTTTCTTTTCAGTTCAGAGTTTATTCAGATTTACCTCAGTTGTCTTATGTTTTCTCTTTTTCTTTTGCAGCGAGGAGAGAAATCAAAATCTTGAAAATGCTAATGCATCCTCATATTGTACGACTGTATGAGGTTATTGAAACATCATCTGATATATTTGTTGTAATGGAGTATGCCAAGTGTGGGGAACTCTTTGAATATATTTTGGAGAAGGGTAGGTTAGAAGAAGATGAGGCACGCAGTTTTTTCCAGCAGGCAGGATTGACTAATATTATGCATTAGACTTCTTCCACATTTTCTCTTCATTTCCCAATTCTATTCAGTGAGCCGAACTTCTCTCTGCTTGCAGACAATTTCTGGTCTCGAATTTTGCCACAGGAATATGGTTGTTCATAGAGACCTTAAGCCCGAGAATTTGCTGTTAGATTCTAAGCACAATGTGAAGATTGCTGATTTTGGTTTGAGCAATATAATGCAAGACGGTCATTTTCTAAAGACAAATTGTGGAAGTTACAACTATGCTGCCCCAGAGGTATGGATCAGGTGGAGGCTTCCGTACCTCGTTTGGTCTAAGCTACATTTGCCTCATGTAGTGATTTTTATTCATAGGTAATGTTATCTGTTCTTTAAATAGGTCCTAGCTAGGAAATTGTATGTTGGGCCTGAAGTGGATATATGGAGCTGTGGTGTTATATTGTATGCTCTTCTTTGTGGTTCACTACCATTTGATGATGAAAGCATTCCCAATCTCCTCAGGAAAATAAAGGTACTTTACATTTTCTTTTCTATCTGTGGATTGTGTAAATCAGCTTAAAGTCTTCAGCAAATAGTTCAACTCAGTTGTATAATTTTTGGGCTGGCCATTTTATTTTCAAGTTTAGCTTCAAGAATCAGTTATGTATGCATCATTAGAAACTTTGCTTTCTGCTGACTGCTGACTGCTGACTGCTTAGGGTCTACTGTTATATTCTGTTGTCAGAAACCTTTTGTCGTGATTGAAGACTACGTTTAACTTCCCTTCACATCTTCGCTGACTCAAGTCATTTTGGGTTTCTCTGTTTTTGTTGCCTTGAAATAACCATCTTTTTTGACTACCTATTCCTGTCTCATATGATTGTTATAGTTGATTCTTCTGTATTCTGCTATTCCATTTTCCACCACATTCACAGTATAAAACATTACCTCTTTATTTCCCAACAATCTTCTGTACTACAAACTATTGTTGTTTTATCCTTAAATTTATTATTTCCTTTCATTTTACACTTCCTTCACGATCAAGGAGTAATTTGCAGACCATGAATTTAATTATCAGTCTATTATATATGCTTTCTGAGTTATTGTCCATTTATTTTCTTTGTTAATAAGCGTTTAGTTACTGATATTCCACCTTCAACTATTTTATGTCATTATTATAAGAAGATTAATTCTATAGCATCCTCAGCATACATTGTGTTCTCTTCAGGGTGGCATATATTCTATTCCCCGATATTTGTCACCTGGTGCAACAGATATGATCTCAAAGATGCTTATGGTTGATCCAATGAGAAGAATGAACATGCCTGAAATTCGTCAGCACCCGTGGTTCCAAGCTCACCTTCCACGTTATTTGGCTGTTCCCCTGCCAGATACTATGCAATATGCTAAAAAGGTTTTCCTACCTAAGATTTGAGTTATGAATTAATAGTGACTGTATGGTTTTGTTTCTTCTAAATCCTTGTACGTAGCTTTTATTTAGCATCAACCGGAGGATTCAATAAGTGAGGAAGAGTGGTCAAATCTAATGTATTGTGTAAGACCTGAAATGTCTTGGATTGAGTGATAAAGAATGATCTAGTTACGAGAAGTATATGTCATTAATGGAAGGTAGCATGAGGCTTAGCTGACTCGAGGATTTTAGTATGTTAAAATGGTAATAGCATGGATTTTATTGTCTGTACTGGTTTGTTTTGACATGATGCTACATTAGTTACAAGTATGGTATAACAGGTAGATCCTTGCTGTTCTCTGGAGAGGCTATACTGATATTCTGGATGCAAACGGATCCTTTTAGTGTCTAGGTGAAGCTCTTAGGACTAGCAGTACTGTGCCGAATACCTTACACAATGTTTGGAGAAAAAGGTTTTGAAGAAAAGGGAGAGAAATGAACCCTATAAGCATGTTTAATAGTCTTTTCTTCAAGGAGGGACAATTCAATCCCCTCCCTTCCAAATCATCGATCCAATTTATTCAAACTATTAACTGTCATTCCTGCAGATTGATGTAGAGATTTTTCAGGAAGTGGTCAAGCTGGGATTTGATGGGAAACAACTAACCGAATCCATTATATGCAGAATGCAAAATGAGGTTTGGAAAATTTAAAACTTTTCGTTGAGTGTTTTAAAAAACTCTTTGCATACAATAATCGAAGTTTGCTTATTAGTATTACTTTACAATTTTTTCAGGCAAGCGTTGCATACCATTTGTTATTGGACCATCAATTACGTGATTCTAATGGTTATCTTGGAGCTGAGATCCAAGAGACTACGGTGTGTTTATCTTTCCCATGTTTACTTTACAGGGGAAAAAATGTTGTCGACATTTTAATTTATGTTGGTAAGAAGTTATTTCAAGTGGATAGTAGTTTCTGAAAGGGCTTTGCTCTGAAATTCTAAGTTGTGGCATGTCTTGAGGATCTGTCCCTGGGCATGCATTAACTAAAAAACTAAAACTGAGGAATATGATTTATCTATAATGTAAGAGGATTAATCTCCCTCTGCCCTGCACTAGGTGGGATATATATTTTTACCACTTCTTAGCATTTTCATTGAATGATGATTAATGTTATATATTCTGTTAGTATACTTTCCATTTGATTTGCATTGCTCTCAAGTCTCAACCTTTTTTTCTTCTTTGCTAGGAAAGTAGTCTCAGTTCTATGCATCCAGATGAGCCTTCTTCATCAACAGGGCGCTTACTTCCAGGACATATTAATAATCAAGGATTGGCTTTACAGTTTCCGGGTAATAGGAAATGGGCTCTTGGACTTCAGGTTAGTTCCTGTGCTTTTAGAGTGTACAAATTCAAGTGCCGATTTCGAGCTTGTGTGTCGCATGAACTGCCTGGGGCTGGCTTAGGTTGTTTGGTTCTCAGCGGAACTTTGAGTAGAGATCCTAGGTTGTCATCTTAGATCCCATATGGCTACATGAGAAATTGAATATATAATGAAACAATGGCTATATTCATTTTACAGTTATACCTCCTAGGTTGTCATCTTAGATCCCATATGGCTACATGAGAAATTGAATATATAATGAAACAATGGCTATATTCATTTTACAGTTATACCTGATTATATTCATTGCCTTCACTTTGTCAGTCTCGAGCTCATCCTCATGAAATAATGATAGTAGTTCTCAGAGCTCTGCAAGAACTGACTGTGTATTGGAAGAAAATTGGTGATTACAATATGAAGTGCAGGTGGATTCCTGGCACTCTTGAACCTCACAAAGGCAAAGCCATGGCAGTGAACGATCACCCTGTTCATAATTCTGATTTACTTGCGCAGCCCTCCATTGTCGAGAAAGATGCAATCATGAACCCACCAAATGTGGTGAAGTTTGAAGTGCAGGTAAATGCACTCATCCTGTTTGTTTCTGCTTTTAAATGTATATGAACGAGGAGAGATTCATATGGGAAAAGGGTCGAAAAGCTGATAAAAGGTAAACCTAGTGTAAAATCAAGGCATAGTCTGATATGGCTGATGCATTCACTGTTTTGACAGCTTTACAAATCTCACGAGGAAAAATACTTACTTGATCTACAAAGAGTCGAGGGTCCTCAGTTACTCTTCCTGGATCTTTGTGCAGCTTTCCTTGTACAGCTCAGAGTCCTTTAATCATGCTCCTTGTCCCTTGGCTGTCTTTCATTGTTTTAGCAAGCTCATGTTGCAGGCAATTATGCATTTCAACTTGTTTCTGCCTTAAAGAATAAAAACCCTTTTTTTTTTTTTTTTGCAGGCATGCATTTCAAGCTCATGTTTCAATCATGCATTTCATTTTTTTTATTCTTGTATGCAAAACGTACTTGAAGCTTTAAATTGAATGCTCACTGCAATTTAAGTTGTAAATGAGATACCTGCTGCTATTAATTGGCGGTCTAATTATTATTTTTTTAAGAAAAGAAAATTATAAAGGATTTTTTAGCCTTTTTTTTTTTTTTTACTTAAAAAATCCTAATCATAAATTGAAAAATTTATGCATGTATTTAATTAAATAAATTAAAAATCATATGTGCTAATAAAAAAATATTAATATATTTATTCAACTTGTTTTTGTTGTGGGTTACATAATTGTTTTTTCTAACATGAAAAAATAAATATGTAGGTGTTGTTAATGTAATTTTTGACATCGACTAAAAAATATAATTATAAATAAAAAAATTGATGTTTATATATAATAAAATAAAACAAGGATAATGTGTAAATAAAGACTTGTAAGATCTGAAGTTAATTTTAAAAATAGTAGAAAAATATGATAATATTATGAGTGCACAAAATAAATCTTAAATGTATGAATTGATAAATTAAAAAATAGTTGTTAATGGCAATGAAATTCCATCATTTCTATAAAAGTAAAAGATAAGAATGCTATTTAACTCTATTATATCTTAAAGATCACTGTTTCATACCAAGAATAAATAATTTTTATTTTTAAAAATAATTTTTTATTTATATAAAACATAAAAAAATATAAATGAATTAGAATAATTTATTCAAAACATCAATTACATACAAAATAATTAATAAAAAATTGTTATTTAAAAAAAAACTAAATATATAATCTAATAAATCAAAAAGAAAACATATTTTATAAGTATAGAGTGACAAATATTTCAAGTGTCAAGAGTTAGAAATAATAATTTATTTCTAAAACAAAGTTTCAGGAAAAAAAGAGGAATTTTTTTAAAAAATATATTATAAAAAGAATAAAAATAAGAATAAAAAGAATGGTGATAAATAGACTAAGTGTAAAGTAATAAATATTTCAAGTGTAAAGAAAAAAACCCAAACAATTTTTTTTCAAAAAAAATAAAAAATAAAAAAAATTAACTATGTTATATTACCTGCTACAGTAAAAAAATAAAAAATTACATATTGCCACCACTGTAGTGAAAATTGAAAAATATTTGCAAATTTCCCACCGCTATTGTACCCTCAACTATAAAAAAAAGGTAAAAATTATAATTTTATCATTGTTACAATATCAGTAAAAATTGAAAAAATTACAAAATTATCATTTCTACAATATTTTACCCATTTCATTTTAGTATATTGTATAATTATTACAACTACACACAATTATTTAGTTGCTTACTTGATAATTATCTCATGTTATACATGGATCCCATCAAAATATTTTTTAACATAAAAAATATTTAGGCATTTCTAACATATTTTCCATGGCAACAAAAATTTTAATTATTAATTCAAAACTTGGTTTAACTTGTAAACTTTGAAATTTTCTAATTTGAATCTATGTCTGATCATGATTTTAAATTAATCTGTGTATGAGTTGATCTAATATGACCTAATCGATTTAATAGGTCTAAAAGCAGTTTACATGACCCATAAAAATATAGTTTAATTTAGAAATATTTTAAAAAAACTAAGATTGTGATATATTATATCAAACTGAGTTGATTCGCTAAACTTGTCAATCCTAGTGGATTAATAATTTTATTTTTTAGAATTATTATTTTTTATCTAAGTATAAGATACCAGAAATAGACAAGTAGTAAAGCAGAATAATCTTTTTTATCTAAGTACAATGATTATAGTAGCTTGTAAAAAACAAATGCCTTCTAATATTACAATAAATCTTATTATTTATTCGAAAACAAAATAAAATTAAATATAATTTAATAAAATAATATTTAAAAATATATCCTTAATTAATTTTAAAAATAATATATAATATTTTAAATTAATTATATTTTAAGAAATTAACATTTTAAAAAAATAAAAATAAAAAAACAGATTAGATGGCCTCGTATGCCTGGATCCTAGACCATATAAAACAAAGCTCATGCCCAGCCTACCAATTTAGGCCCATGCACGAGGGCTTCTTCTTCTTTTTATTATTAAAAATGACGCGTCATTTATTTTTTGAAATTTGACAATTTTAAATGGCTAAAAAGTTAAAATGCTGGTTTCTAGGCCTCAAAAAGTTCATTTTCACCCAATATCTATACTAAAAACACTAAGGAAACACCATAGAAATCTTAATAAATCAATTTATTATATTAAATTAGCATTTTAATTGGTTTAAAAAACAAAAAACCAACTCGAATAAAGATTTTTTTCTCAAGGCTTGATCTACTTTTTTTAACAACAAAAAAAAAAGAAAAAATATATAAATAAAACTTCATTCATCAAACGGAATCCATTAACACCAAGAATAATTAGTTTTGCGCTCGAAAATAGCTTGTTTGTCAACTTTCTCTCACCTTCGCCATAATCCGGTGACTCTCTCCTCTCTCTCAAATTCAGGGATTAAAATATAAACAAAATAAAGTTTTAGACCAAATCATTTACTCATCAAACTAAAGGGACCAAAAGAAAATTTGATAAAATCCCAAGGCACAAAGGTGTTGACACAACTTTTTTTTTTTTACCAAAAAACTTCCAATCTTTTCTCTCTTTCAATTTGGTCCCCTCAATTTTAATTTTTCTCAAACAATAAAATCAAATTCTTTATCGTGAAATCAAGTATTAATCCAATAACAAGGTTTTTTTTTATGATCGAGATAACCATATAAAAGTAAGTCAAAACAAATTATCACCCACAAATCCCAACAAAACATAAAATAAAATGATCAAATTGAAAAGAAGAAAAATCTGATGACTAAAAGCAAAAAAAAAAAGAGGTTTAGAGTTCATACCACATTTAAAAAAAAAAAAAAAAAAGACCTATCATTTTGTTTTTCAATTTTGGTCCCCTCTTTTTTAATTTCTTTCAAACAATAAAATTGAATTTTTTGTTTTTTTTATAAAATTAAGCACCAACCCAATATTGAGATTTGTTTTATCACACTATGTATATAAAAAACAAGTCAAAATAAATTATCAATCCCAAATCTTAATCACTACAACATTAAATGATGAAATTAAAAAAAGCATTAATGACAAAAAAAAGGACTAAAATAAATAAAATAAAACACTGCAAAACCATATTGTTTTTCCTCACAATCTATAATTTTGTTTTTAATATATTAGTGTGTTTCATATGTTTTTTCCTAATTGCTTTCAGTTACTTCACATCCTCTACCTGTGTGTCTTAACAATACTAACTAGTTAATTCATATGCAATGCTGTGTGAGGTTATTAAAATGAATATTCATAAGAATTTATTTCAATGATTTAAATTAAAGAGAAAAAAAATTATAGTTTGAGCTAAAAACTCGCTTTTTCTTATTCATTTATATCTTTTATATTTTGGAAAAAAACATGTATATTTTTTTAAAAAGTATGGTTTTAAATATCTTATCATAAAAGCAAGTTTCAACCGAAAAATCAAAAATTAGTCTTTATAATATTTATGCGTCTGAGAAAAAAATAAAAAAATAATTACTTTGAGGAAATTATATAAAAAAATCATAACAAAAAATATATTTTATTCTCATTTAATATTCATGTACAATTATTATTTTTAAATTGCTTATTTAATATTACCATAAAAAGCTCAAATCTTTATTTAAAAGCATGAAATAATTGGATGAATTTTAAATATCATTATAATGATTTATTTCAAGAGGATTATTTTTTAAAATAATAAATAAAATACAAAAGTAAAGTGCTAAGTGAATAAAGTCCAAGGGTGTTTGGGTATGGAAATATGATCAAGGTAACCCCGGGCTTGCAAGATTATACCCATTTGTTTGGCCTTTGAAAATAAAAGGTTAGGTGCTACTATGCTTGGAAGGTCAGATCTACGTGGCTATCCTTTAAATAGAAAGTCTAGGGACCTCATGCCTAGGAAGTCAAGCTTGCACTCCTGGTAATTTTATTACAAAAAAAAAAAACAAGGTCGATAACACATTGTTCGCTATAATAATTTTCAATCACCAAAAAATTGAGGTTTAGGTTTTTTAATCTCTAAAATCTAAATTTCAACATGTTTTTACTCAAAAACATATTAAAAAAACATCTTAAGAACTTCTATATCTCATTCTCAACCACAAAACACATTTTAATTAGCCTAAAAACTCAAAATCAATTAGAAACAAACTTTCAAATCATGATCTACTTTCCCTGTCATAGACTTTCCTCTAAAAAATGAACTCAATGATACCAAGATTAATGGTTTTTATGGCTGGAAAGAGGTTTGATGAAAATTTTCTCTCTCTTTTTTTATTTTGTGACCCTCTCACTTCTTTCAACCATAAGAGGAAAAAATGTAAGAGATGTAGTTTCATGTTGAAAATATAAAGTTTGAAAACAATATAGACCAAAATATAGAAAAATATGCCTCTTGAACAATATTAATGGAAACAATAGTTAGTTCAACATTGTATTCTCCACCTCTTTCAGTCAACTACCATTTATTTCAACATCCAAATCTCTTAGAAAGAGCTCAGAGCTCACAACCTGCTCTTTCATGTTCTTAGCGCCTGTACTAGCTGTTCCTTTCAATCCCGATACCACCGCTCAAATTATTTGTTGTAAGAAAGCAGGATTCGTAGGTAGTGTTGGTACGACTGCTTATACCATAGGTGAAGGCCTAACAGTCCTATCACTAGCCTTAGACCTACTAAACCGTACATCTTTGGTCTCTCGTAAGAAATTTTTTACTCGGATTCCTGTCAACTACCTTGTAAACCCCGGGAAAAATAAATAGATAAAAGTGAAGAAATACATGCATATGGTTAAATAAAAACAGGAATTTAGAAATTTTTGAAAATAAATTTCCGGGTGAAATAATTCGAGATATTACAATAAACCCGGTACTGTTGGGTTGGATTTAATTGAAGAGAATAATACATTTAAAGGAAAAAGGCCTAAATGCAAATAAGAGAAAATATAGAGTATAAGTACTCTCTCCTCACCAAAAATCTGCAGGAACCATAAGGAGAGAAAATAGGGAGTTTTATACCCATTCTTGTGAAATCAAGAGAGAAACACTAAATTTCAAGAACCCATCCAAGATTAAGGGTTTATAGATGGGATAAACACTTGAGAGCAAGGGATTACCAAGAAATTAAACAAGAAGAAAAGAAAGGAGGGAGTTAAAAATCTTCAACTGGTTGAAGATCAAAATCTTAATTCGTACCGGGTAAGGTGTTCTAAACATGATCTTAAAAATTCATTTTAAATTCGATAATGAATTGATGCCTTGATATTGCATCATAGGTTAGGGTTCTTATACATGAATTAGGAAAAAGGTACTTATTGTTAAGATTAAGTTAAATCATGTGTGGTATGTAGTTTATGAAAGTATTGTATGAAGGGGAGGGGGAGACGAATCTGGACAGACTTGTCTCCTGACTTTCGGTGAGATTTCAGGTAGGAGGATGATGGAATTAGGATCGGATTCCTCATAGAAATTGTAGATTTGAATGTTAGCTAACCAAGGAAACTGGTCTTACTCAATTTGGAGATGTAGAACTCCAGTTATGGGTTACCAACCGAGACTGAGTCGTGACTGATTATATAGGGCAGTAGGACTAATTAGTTGATGAACAATTTTGACTATCTTAGAGGCAGAACTAGGTTTTCCTTCCTTTAGAGAACCAGTAGTCTCGTGTCTTAACTTTCTAACGAGATCAATCTCACTTAAAATGGAGTTTTAGAACTTTAGATATAGTTAAAAATCTGATGAGTGTTCAAATAGTAACAGTTCAAATGTCTAGATAGTAACAGTTTAAAGTTAGACAGTAATGGTTGGACAGTAACAGTTCAATGTGTAGACAGTAACAATTCAAATGTGTAGATAGTAACAGTTCAAAGTTAGACAGTAACAGTTCAATGTGTAGACAGTAACAGTTCAAATGTCTAGACAGTTGCAGTTCAAAGTTAGACAGTAACGGTTGACAATAAAAGTTCAATATGTAGACAGTAACAGTTCAAATGTCCAGATAGTAACAATTCAATGTGTAGACAATAATAGTTCAAAGTTAGACAGTAATAGTAGACTTTCACGTGAATACTATATATAAGAATATAAAAGAATTGAGTCATACAAACACATGCACATTGAGATACTAACTCTCTGAAAATATACTTGATACATGTATGTAAGTTATTATGAGGAAATGAACATGCATAAAAAATCATATGAGTAATGGATGAATATAGATTCTCTATAATATCGGCTTGAAGGAATCATAACCAAAAACTTCCTTGTGATTCAGGAGGAGCAACCAGGATTGGATCTTCTGTTAGGGGGAGGTCGCGAGACAGGTGAAGCAGGTGCGTGATTTTCCCTTCTATTTGCACTTATACAATTTAAAATTCTTCTAGTGAATGTAATTATAATAAATATCATGTTCAAAGTAAATAAAGCTTAGTGTATTTACAAGATTAGCTTCGGCTAATGGCATTCGTGATAGGATTGTTGGGAAATGAATTTCAAGATTAGACTTTGCAAGGTCACCCAGTTCACGCAAATAAATAAGAGTATCCAAATTAAAAATATGCAAATGAGTGTGAATTGGGTTTAAAGGATTTACAAGCAATATATATAAATTCTTTGTTAGAATTCTTATATATCCTATAGAAAATTAATACTTCATTTGTATACATTACATGAGCATATATATATATATATATATATATATATATATATATATATATATATATATATATATATATATATATATATATATCTATCAATGGTATGTTTATTTATGTATCAGGTCCATCAAATAATCAAGGAGATCATTAGTTTAAGGACTCTTCTTTGTCAAGCTTATGTAAATATTTAACTTAAACAAAAGGAAATTAACACGTTTATGTAGTATACTTTTGTGTAAACCTTGATGTATTTTTTTATAAAAGTTCAGCTTAGAATGTAGTATTTTAGTTATCTTGTAATTAACTCTTTTGAAATGTTTAAGAACACTTATATGTTGTAAATGCTTTCTTTACATGTTAGTATTCCTTTTCTTTTAAATTTTATGATATGATATGTAGACTATGTTCATATTGAACTTACTCGTATGTGTGTGTGTTTGTGTGTGGGTGTATCGTGTGGATTGTATGAGGTGTTGATTTATGATGTTTGATGAAAGGTTTGGAATTATGGGACCTTGTGACGATGGGTTGATTGAGTAAATTGATAGTAGTCGATAATTTGGGATGTCCTAAATACAAACGAAACTCTGTCGAATTTTTTGCTTATAAAAAAAACATTTACCCTCAAATAAAGAGGATAAGTTGGGATCTTTTAACATTGAGCAAGTTGAACAGTTGGACTGTTACAGTTGGTATCAAAGCCCTGGTATGGGTAATGGGAAGACTTCAAAAGAGGTTGTTGATGGTCATTAATTTATTGTAGGATAGTACGTACCCGTCAAGAGATTAGAACAGATCTAACCTCTGCAGAGAGGGGGAATAAAGATATAGACTTTTCTGAGGGGCAAAAGAGAGCCCTTTGGAAGATACTGCTTCACATGCACTGGTAGTATCGACTCAAGCAGGGCATGAAGAATTGTCGGGGCCTTAAATTAGACAAGCACCAAGGCAAACTGGGGATGTTCGGTCGACCATGTCAGCCCCACGAGAATAAGTAGAGGTGCCCTTCAGACTACACCTGTAGGGCCATCTGTTTCTTATGTTGATCCGATGCTCCTGGCCCAGCTAGTCAAAGCAGTAATGGAAGGTATGGCTAATGCTACCACTCCTATGTCAGCACCCTCGCCTGCACCCATCATACCAACCATTTCATAAGTAGCTACAACTACTAATGACGTGGTACATCTAGTTCATTTGGTGAAGAGTATGAGAGAAATGGGTTGTGAACCCTACTTAGGTGAACAGGATGCTGAAGTGGCGGGAAGATGGATTAGAAAGGTGGAGAAAACAATGATTCAAATTAAGATACCACATGATCTGCAGGTAGATCATGCTACTCAATTATTATCAGACGGTGTTATGACTTGGTGGGAGATAGTTCAGTTGAGGAGGGTTACAGAAACCCTATCCTGGGATGACTTCAAGATAGAGTTTGAGAATCAATATTACTCCAAATATCATCGAAAGATGAAGGAACAGGAACTCCTAGCCTTGAGACAGGAGGGAATGTCAGTACTCGAGACAATTTTATGACCTCTCACTATTCGCACCACATTATGTTCCATCAGAACAATGTATGATAGAAAAGTTAAGGGATGGCTTCCGACAAGAATTGAGGCAGGGTTGATTGCTTTACAATTCAAGACAGTAAGGGAACTGATTGAAGGCAGCATAGGCCTTGGAGGCTTGTATGGAAGAAGGCCAATAAAGTCATGAGGGTGCAGGAAAATGAAAGGATATGGAATTTTTAGGCAGGCCACCGCTTCCAAAGAAAGGTAGAGGTGAACAGTTCCTTCCATTCAAAAAGAAAGGGGGACATCAACTAGCTTCCGACAGGATATCGTGGGAGGTCGAGAAATGGTCAGACCCGTTTCAGGGCTATAGCTGCGAGGGGCATAATGATAAGAAGAAAATTGTATACCCTCAATGTGCTTAGTGTGAACAGAGACACCCCGAGAGTTGTATGGTTTCTCCTGGACAATGCTATATATGTCGAGGAGAAGGTCATAAGTGGAAAACCTATCAGTACTTGGGAAAAGGATGTCATCATTGTGGTGAGAAAGGTCACTTTAAAAAGGAATGTCCCTAGTTAAACACTGAACAACCTCAGAGACATAGGCAGCAAAGTTAGAGTCGTCAGTAGTCCATCACAGTAAACAAACCGGGAAGGTCAACTCAGTCAGGAACTAACTCAAATAGGGGACGACCCAGAGCGCAAAATGAATGACCCAGGAGGATGTCAAAGCAACATCAGATGTGGTGGCAGGTATGCTGCAAATGAATGACTATCAAATGCATGTTTTGTTTGATTTGGTGCCAATCACTCATTTATAGTAAATAAAAATGTAACCAAATTAAGTAAGGAAACAAAAAGGGTAGAAGAAGGATTTATTATTGGGACACCTTTGGGTGAAACTGTGGAAACAAATGTTTCATTTGAAGGGGTGGGAATTAACATTAATGGGTGTGAACTAGAAGCAGATTTAATACCCCTAGAATTAAGTGATTTTGATATAATTCTAGGTATGAATAGGTTAGGCAAAAATAAGGCTTGTTTAGACTGCTTTACAAAAACGGTAACCTTCCAATGGGCTAAAGGTGAAACAATGGTCTTTAAGGGGGAGAGAATTTCCAATTTTAGAAATATAATCTCAAGTATAGTTGCGAGAAAACTACTAAAGAAAAGTTGTACAGCATACCTTGCTTATGTGATAAATTCAAAAAAGGGTAAAATAGGATTGTTTGACATTCCAATTATGAGGGAATTTCTGGATGTATTTCCGGAAGAATTGCCAGGACTACCCTCAGAAAGAGAAGTTGAGGTCACCATAGATATATTGCATGGGGTGTCTCCTATAGCCCAACCACCGTATAGAATGGCCCCAAAAGAATTGGATGAGTTGAAAATTCAATTGCAGGAGCTTTTAGACAAAGGGTTCATACGACCAAGCAACTCACTTTGAGGGGCACCCATATTATTTGTGAAGAAGAAAAATGGAATGTTGAGGCTTTGCATAGATTACCGTCAGCTGAATAAAGTGATAGTAAATAACAGATATCCACTTCCGCGGATAGATGATTTGTTCGATCAGTTGAAGGGTGCCAAAGTATTCTAAAAGATTGATTTAAGATCAGGATACTACCAGATGTGAATCAAAGGGCAAGATGTGCTGAAAACTGCCTTCAGAACTCGCTACGGACACTTCGAGTTCTTAGTGCTACCCTTTGGATTAACTAGCTCCAACACTTTTTATGGATTTAATGAACCAAGTATTCCAACCACACCTTCATAAGTTTGTTGTCGTATTCATCAATGACATCTTAGTTTACTCCAAATCTTATGAGGAGCATGAACAGCACCTGAGACAGACACTACAAACTCTAAGGAGCCGCCAGTTGTATGCCAAGTTGGATAAATGTGACTTCTAGTTAAAAGAAGTTACCTTTTTTGGGCATGTAGTGTCTTCAAAGGGCATTTTTATGGACCCTCAGAAGGTAGAAGCAGTTTTGAGATGGGAAAGGCCTACTACGGTAACTGAAATTCATAATTTTCTCGGATTGGCAGGGTATTATAGAAGATTTATCGAAGGGTTTTCAATGATAGCAACTCCATTGACACGACTCACTAGAAAAAACATAAGATGAGAGTTGTCAAAGGAGTGCGATGAGAGCTTTCAAGAATTAAAGAGAGGCTTACTACTGCCCCCGTACTAATCCTTCCATCCGGAACAGAAGGCTTTATAGTCTACAGTGATGCCTCAAGAAAAGGACTGGGTTGTGTTCTAATGCAGCATAGAAAAGTAATTGTTTGTGCATCGAGACAACTGAAGACTCATGAAGTCAACTACCCAGTTCATGACTTAGAACTAGCAGCAGTAGTTTTTTCTTTACGAGTATGGAGGCACTACTTATACGGATCCCAGGTTTAATTTTTCACGAATCATAAGAGCCTTAAATATCTAATATCGCAGAAGGAGTTGAATATGCGACAACAGAGATGGGTAGAATTAATTAAAGGCTATGACTGTATTATAGATTATCATCAAGGAAAAGTGAATGTAGTCGCGGGTGCTCTCAGCCGTAAAGACAAAGCGATTAGGGGTGGACTAGCGACTTGGAATGAGGAAACTATGATTGGACTAAAGAGATTGGGGGCAATATTAAGTGTTAGTCCGGAAGGATCCTTAATGGCTCAACTAAGGGTGAAGTCAGGATATCGAGAGCAAATATTAGAGGTATAATAGCTTGATGATGAGGTGTTAAGAGTAAGAATCAAACTAGAATCGGGGAGTGAAGTTCTTTTTCAAATGGGTGATGATGGAATAGTGATGTTGGGGCGACGTATGTATGTGCCTGACAACAAAGCCCTTAAACAAAAGTTACTACGAGAGGCTTACGAGTTTAAGTTCACTGTACATCCATGTAGTACTAAGATGTACCAGGATTTCAAACAGTATTACTAATGGCCAAATATGAGAAAAGAAGTGGTTGGTTACGTGGTAAAATGTAGTATTTGCCAACAAGTAAAAGTAGAACACCGAAAACCAGCAGGGCTGTTACAACTATTACCAATCCCTGAGTGGAAGTGGGAGATGATCACAATAGACTTTGTGTCGAGACTACCCAGAGAAAAGAGGGGAAATGATGCAATCTGGGTCATTGTGGATCGACAAACTAAGTTTTCCCTTTTCCTACCAGTAAAGATAACAGATCCAGTTGACAAGTTGGCTAAGATTTATGTGAACGAAGTTGTAAGGCTTCATGGAGTCCCAACATCAATTGTTTCAAACCGAGACCCAAGATTTACTTCATGTCTCTGGCCGAGCATACAACGTTCATTGGGAACAAATTTGAGTATTAATACTGCCTTTCATCCGCAAACTGATGACCAATCTGATAGAGTTATTCAGATCTTAGAGGATTTACTAAGGGCATGTGCTTTGGAATTTGGTGGAAACTGGGAGGAGCACCTGTCACTAGTAGAATTCATGTATACAACAGTTATCAGACAACAGTTGGAATGGCCCCATTTGAAGCTCTTTATGGCAGAAAGTGCAGGACATCCTTGTGTTGGGAGAAGTTGGGGACAGAAAGCTGTATGGGGCAGAATTAGTACAAATCACTACTGAAAAAGTGAGGATTATTAAGGATCGAATGAAGGTGGCTCAGGATAGACAGAAGAAGTATGCGGATATTCAAAGAAGACCACTTGAATTTTGTCCTAGAGATAAAGTATTTCTGAAGGTAGCTCCATGGAAGCACATGTTGAGATTCGGCATGAAGGGGAAGTTAGCTCCGAGGTTCATTGGACCATTTAAAATCCGAAAACGTATTGGACCTGTAGCATATAAAATAAACTTGCCCTCATAGTTGGTCAAGGTTCACAATGTATTCCGTGTTTCTTTGCTGAGAAAAACCAATGTAGACCCTTCGAGAGTGTTACCTCAAGTACCAGTGAAGGTAAAAGAAGACTTAACACTTGTGGTAAAACCGATAAAGATACTTGATTAGGGCGAGAAAGAACTTCGTAATAAAAAAGATTCCATCATCGAGTCTTATGGCGAAGCTCACAAATCGAGGAAAAAACATGGGAGAGAGAATCAGAAATGAGACGAAAATTCCTCGACTTGTTTATAAACTCAGGTACATCACTCAAATTTCGAGGATGAAATTTCTATTAGGAGGGGAGAATGTAAACCCCAGGAAAAATAAATAAATAATGAAGAAATTCATGCATATGGTTAAATAAAAACAGGAATTCATAAAATTTTTAATATAAATTTCCGGGTGAAATAATTCGAGACATTATAATAAACTCGGTATTGTTAAGGGTTGGGTTTAATTGAAGAGAATAATACATTTAAAGGAAAAGGGGGCCTAAATGCAAATAAGGGAAAATAGAGTATAAGTACTCTCTCCTCACCAAAAATCTGCAGGAACCATTAGGAGAGAAAATAGGGAGTTTTACCCATTCTTGCGAAATCAAGAGAGAAACACTAAAATTTCAAGAACCCATCCAAGATTAAGGGTTTATAGGTGGGATAAACATTTGAGAGCAAGGGATTACCAAAAAATTAAACAAGAAGAAAAGAAAGGAGGGAGTTAAAAATCTTCAACTGGTTGAAGATCAAAATCTTAATTCGTACCGGGTAAGGTGTTCTAAACATGATCTTAAAAATTCATTTTAAATTCGATAATGAATTGATGCCTTGATATTGAATCATAGGTTAGGGTTCTTAGACATGAATTTGAGAAAAGGTACTTATTGTTAAGATTAAGTTAAATCATGTGTGTGGTATGTAGTTTATGAAAGTATTGTATGAAGGGGAGGGGGAGACGAATCTGGACAGACTTGTCTCCTGACTTTCGGTGAGATTTCAGGTAGAAGGATGATGGAATTAGGATCGGATTCCTCATAGAAATTGTAGATTTGAATGTTAGCTAACCAAGGAAACTGGTCTTACTCAATTTGGAGATGTAGAACTCCAGTTATGGGTTACCAACCGAGACTGAGTCGTGACTGATTATATAGGGCAGTAGGATTAATTAGTTGATGAGCAATTTTGACTATCTTAGAGGCAGAACTAGGTTCTCCTTCCTTTAAAGAACCAGTAGTCTCGTGTCTTAACTTTTTAACGAGATCAATCTCACTTAAAATGGAGTTTTAGAACTTTAGATATAGTTAAAAATCTGATGAGTGTTCAAACAGTAACATTTCAAATGTCTAGATAGTAACAGTTCAAAATTAGACAGTAACGGTTGGACAGTAACAGTTCAATGTGTAGACAATAATAGTTCAAATGTGTAGACAGTAATAGTTCAAAGTTAGACAGTAACGGTTGGACAATAACGGTTCAATGTGTAGACAGTAACAGTTTAAAGTTAGATAGTAACGGTTGGACAGTAACAGTTCAAATGTGTAGACAGTAACAGTTCAAAGTTAGATAGTAACAGTTCAATGTGTAGATAGTAACAGTTCAAATGTCTACACAGTTGCAGTTGAAAGTTAGACAGTAACGGTTGGACAATAAAAGTTCAATGTGTAGACAGTAACAGTTCAAATGTCTAGACTCTAATAGTTCAAAGTTAGATAGTAACAGTTCAATGTGTAGACAGTAACATTTCAAATGTCTAGACAGTAACAGTTCAAAGTTAGACAGTAACGGTTGGACAGTAACAGTTCAATGTGTAGACAGTAACAGTTCAAAGTTAAACAGTAACAGTAGACTTTCACGTGAATACTATATATAAGAATATAAAAGAATTAAGTCATACAAACACTTGCACATTGAGATACTCACTCTAAAAATATACATGATACATGTATGTATGTTATTATGAGGAAATGAACATGCATAGAAAGTAACATATGAGTAATGGATGAATATGGATTCTCTATAATATCGGCTTGAAGGAATCATAACCAAAAACTTCCTTGTGATTCAGGAGAAGCAACCAGGATTGGATCTTCTGTTAGGGGAGGGCGCGAGACAGGCGAAGCAGATGCGTGATTTTCCCTCCTGTTTGCACTTATGCAATTTAAAATTCTTCTGGTGAATGTAATTATAATAAATATCGTGTTCAAAGTAAATAAAGCCTAGCGTATTTACAAGATTAGCTTCGGCTAATGGCATCCGTGATAGGATCTTCAGGAAATGAATTACAAGATTAGCTTCGGCTAATGGCATATGGGATAGGAGTGCTTCGGCTAATGGCATCCGTGATAGGAATGCCGGGAGATGATTTACAAGATTAGCTTCGGCTAATGGCATCCGTGATAGGATTGCTGGGAGATGAATTTCAAGATTAGACATTGCAATGTCACCTAGTTCACGCAAGTAAATAAGAGTATCCAAATTAAGAATATTCAAATGAGTGTTAATTGGGTTTAAAGGATTTACAAGTAATATATATAAGTTCTCTATTAGAATTCTAGAAAATTAATACTTCATTCGTATATATTACATGAGCATATATATATTCTTTATCAACATAATGGTATGTTTATTTATGTATCAGGTCCATCAAATATCCAGGGAGATCATTAGTTTAGGACTCTACTTTGTCAAGCTTATGTAAATATTTAACTTAAACAAAAAGGAATTAACGCGTTTATGGAGTATACTTTTGTGTAAACCTTGATGTATTTTTTTATAAAAGTTCAGCTTAGAATGTAGTATTTTAATTATCTTGTAATTAACTCTTTTGAAATGTTTAAGAACACTTATTATGTTGTAAATGCTTTCTTTACATGTTAGTATTCCTTTTCTTTTAAATTTTATGATATGATATGTAGACTATGTTCATATTGAACTTACTCGTAGTGTGTGTGTGTGTGAGGTGTTGAATTATGATGTTTGATGAAAGGTCCGGAATTATGGGACCTTGTGATGATGGGTTGATTGAGTAAATCGATAGTAGTCGATAATTTGGGATGTTTTAAATACAAACGAAACTCTGCCGAATTTTTTATGAATAAAAAAAATTACCTTCAAATAAAGAGGATATGTTGAGATCTTTTAATATTGAGCAAGTCGTACAATTGGACTGTTACATCCCTTCTCTCTAACTGTATAGTAATAGCCGGAGCATGAGATACAATATCTATTAATAGGTCATCTTCTAGAGTCTCACTCTTGCTCACTCTACGTATCCCCCTCTTATCCAGAGAAAGATCTATCCTCGAACTTTGCCTCAAGCAAACCATCCTGAAATCAAATCAATATTTATTCATCATTAATCATCCAACCCAATTTTGCTGAATCTCAGTCAAAGCTCTAATATCAATTGTAACATCCCTAAATTTTAGAAAAATATCAAGTCTAATATTACATCATGGTTCACAAAAATCCATGGAATTTTTTTTATTTTTATCACTACCAAAATTTCAACAGAGTTATATTTGTAAAAATCAATTTCCCTAATATCAACATTATATCTTAATCAATTGCTCAATTCATTCAAGATCCATTCAACTAGATTATTCCCACATCAATCATTAATAATGATAAATTTTCATATTATTAATAAAAGATGAATAACCTAGCTACACTATTTCTTATAATGCCTAAAAGATTATGATTACAAGTTAATTTATACATTATAACAAAATGAAGTTTATATACGCATTACATAATATTCATGTAAAGATTGTCCATAAATATCATATTATGTATATCTACAAAATATCCACAATTTTATAACTATCCGATATTAATTATAATTACATTCTTTAACAATCTACCAATTTGTCACTTATAGACATAAATAACCAAACTACATTATATAAATAAGTCCTTAATATGAAATCTAGACCAACACAAAGCACCAAAATAACTAGTCGTGTCGATCTTAAGATGTATCTGAAATACCCACATAAAAAAATCATAAATATTTCATAATTAATCTTCGTTATTTAAACTACATAACTTAATTTTGGTGCTTCTTCAGATAGATATTTATCAAACATAATATTCTTTACATGTAATTTATACTCCATTCTCCATGTTACAATATACCAACAACCTTATCGAAAGTTGTTCATTATAGTAATTCATTCAATGGAATATCATTTGATTCAATGTCCTCTCCGAGACTCAAACATTAAGGCAATTCCTTTAATAAAATTCAACACCACATGATAATTCCTTCAATAGAACTCCACACAAAAGTCCATACAACATAACAATTCCTTCAATGGAACTCCATTCTATAAGGCAATTCTTTCAATAACGAAATTCCACTCTACATAGCAATTCCTTTAACAAAATTCCAAATTAATTGCAATATTTCCTTTATGAAGCCTTAATTCGTTGTTTAATCATGACTCATTCATTATACACATTTTCATGGTATTACCATGTACCCCTACAATTTAAAGAATTTACAATTTGAATAAGAATGCGTAAAAACAAAAGTCAAGGTGCAAGTTACTTGTCTGCCGCTGACTGCATACAATAATCCCTGCTGCGTGCACTCTTGCAACCTCACCTGTATTCAATTACCAAACACACATTTTCTTTAGATTCTATTCAAGTCATCTTATTTCAAGTCATCTTTTTTTCATTAATTTCGGATCATAAATGCCCTAGATATTTATAAACCCTGACAAATCGGTTGACCACTTGAACCTTTAAAATAAATCAGGCAGTCATTTTCACTACAGTCTCAAACAGTCGATATGTGTACAAACTGGTTGGTTATACTAATCGACCATTTTTGCTACCGCTTCAAACGATTAATGTGTGTCCCAACTAGTCGATTATACTTATCGACTGTTATTTGCTATTTAACCCTTTTTTTAACTCTCTACTTAAAAAACCCGTGGTTTTACAAAAACACTAAATTATTTTAGTTTGTTGTGCTAGTTCTCTAGCTTGTTTTTGCTACTACTTTCTACGCTGCAAGTAAAATCAAATATTTTTAAAGAGGTAAAAAATATTATCCAGGTGTTGTTAACGTGTTTTCTGAGTAAAAAAAATATCATAAACTCAAAATCTAATGCATATTGGACAACATCGGTTTGTGGATTGCGAGAACTTAGCCTTGAAGCAATTATTCAAAGCTGAAAAGAACATCTGATAATCAGGTAATCTTCGTATAAACTCTAAACAATCATAGATCTATCTAACAAGATCCTCGAGATTTCTAAAAAAAATTAAAATTTACAGTTTTCACTACATGTATGCATTTTAAGAAACCTAAAAGTGGTAACGGAACCATTGTTAGACAATTAGGGTTGTTGTACATATGTTTTAATTGTTATTAGTATTAATTTTGAATTAATTTTGTGTAAAAATTATTTTGCCCAAAAATTAATTTTTTTCTCATGATTGTTTTTTAAAAAAAGAACTTCGGTTACTGTTCCGGACAGATTTGGCTGTATTTTTTAGATATGGCCAAAATCCACCTTGAATTAAAAAAATGCTTCTAAGTGGTTACTACAACCATAAGCAGTGGTGCCAGTAACAAATTACAATTCTACCACTAAAGCATTTTTTAAGGTATTGGTGCAAAGTAACAAATTTGCCCATAACTCTTATACCTAATTACTATGGGTATTTTAAGGTAGAATTATGATTGTGTCCCTCCATCTATAAAATGATGATTAAGATAAAAAAAAAAATCTCATGATTTAAGTCCTTACTTGATTTGATAAATTTCTAAGATTAGTGTAAAATAATTTATATGATATTATTTAAGGGGTAAATTGATATTTTACCATTTATAAGGTTTTTATGTTTTCATATAAATAGAAAGTTATGCCTCTTATTTTTAGTGAGTAGAATACAATACATAAATACCTAAAACATAAAAGAAAAGAGCTAGTACTCAAAGAAATAGCAATCACACTCTCTTAAAAGGCTTTAGGATATTTCTCACTAGTGGTTAGTATGAATTACTATTAGATACCGGATATTTAAATGATTTGTGGTTTACAACAACCTAGCCTTGAAGCAATTCTTCAAAACCAAAAAGAACATCTAATCTTATGTAATCTTTATATAAACCCTAAACAATATTAGATTTGTCTAAATGAGATCCTTAAGACTCCTGAAAGAATTTAAAATTTAAAATTTTTATTGTGTGTATGTGTTTCGAAAAACCCAACAGTGGTAGCAGAGTCATCATTAGACAATTAGTGTTATTACACACATGTTTTAATTATTATTGATGTTAATTTTGAATTAATTTTATGTGCAAAAATTATTTTTCTAAAAATTTTTTTTTCTCATGATTTTTTTTAAATGAACTTCAGTTATTGTTCCGGTCAAATTTGGCTGGATTTTTCAAATCGAACTAAAATCTACCTTGAATTAATAAAAAAAAAATGCTTTTAAGTGGTTGCTACATCATAAGCGGCGACGCTAACAACATAACATATTTGATGCTAATAAATTGATTGAACCAAACTTCTTAGAATGATACCGATATGTGAGAAGTTCTAAAAAGAAAAGGAATGTTATATGCTCTTCAAAATTCAATTCTTTTTGTCCTTTATGAGGATGTTGATAATGAAGTTAGGACTAAAGATCAACATCATATTGATGATGTTAAATATGCTACATATGTATTGTTAGCCAACATGTCACTTGAACTTCAAACATAGCATAAGAATATGGATGCCCATATAATAATTATGCATTTCAAAAATTTGTTTAATGTGGCTAGTAGGACTAAGAGTTAAGACCTTTAAGTAATTGTTCCACTGTAATATGACAGAGGGTTCCTCGATGTACACCCATGTGTTGAGGATGATTGACTATTTTAAGAAATTGGGTCAATTGAGCTTTTTCATGAATCATGATTTAAGTGTTGGCTAGGTTTTACAATCCAAGTATAAAAGCCTACTTAGAGCATCATCAATTACAAAGGAACTTGTCATCACCGTGGCAAGAGAAACCAATATAAGAGAATCTGTAAATATTATCTTGCAACCATGAAGGCTAAAAATCTTATTTAAGCTTCTACTTCATGTGAGTTTATAATTGAATAAAGGTAAAATGGACCTATGAGTTGATAATGAATCAAGGGTTGTTGCATTAACGCTACCAAGTTAGCTCATACTAGAGCTTAATAATTATTATTTGTTTTGGTTCTTTCTAGAAACATCGTATCTATTTTTGAATGGATTTAAAATTATTATTAAGGGAAAATGTTGAACCTTCTATAATAACGATGCTTATTATGGATTTGGTACTTATAAATTTTTCTATATATATATGATCTTGAAATGCTCAGGTTCAATATAAATTGCAAGAAGAACAAATTAGACAATCAATATCCATATTATTTATGGCATTGTAGACGAGATCATATCAATATAACAATAAACACCAAGTTATATAAAGAAGGATATTTGATCCTTTTGATTATAAATCATATGGAATTTGTAAAGTTTGTTTATTAGGAAAGATGACCAATAATGATTTATGCAATGAATGGATATACATGTTTCATCATTAATGACAATATTAGATATAGTCATGTGTATTTGATGAAAGTCTTAATTATTTGAAAGGTTCAAAGAATTTAGAAATAAAGTTAAAAAAACAAATTGGAAAGAGTTTTAATATGCTTTAATCAGATTGAGGTGGTGAATGCTTCACCAAGACTTTCAAAATTATGTAAAAGAAAATGAGATTCTCTCATAATAGACACCTCTTAGAATACCACAACACAATATAGTTTCTAAAAGGAGAAATTGCACCCTATTGCATATGGTGCAATCCATGATAAGCTATACAGACCTTCCAACTTCCTTTCTAGGGTTATGCCCTACAAACTACTATTTAACATTTTAAAAGGGTTCCATCAAAATCTATTGATAAGAATCCATATGGTTTATGTAAAGGTAAGAGACCAATCTTTTCATACTTAAAAGATTTAAGATATGATGCTTATGTGAAGCATATTGTATCTGAAAAGATTGAGAGCTAAGTTAGATAAATATAAGTCTGTGGGATATCCAAAAAAACTATTTGATATTATTTATATCAATCTATTGAGCAAAAATGGTTGTCAAAATATGTTACCTTTCTAAAGAAAATTTGCTCTTTAAAAGAGCAGAGAGAGAAAAATAGAACTTTAAGAAGTTCAAGAACCACAAACTGGCATGCAAATAGAACCTAAGCCTGAGGCTATGATATTGGATGTTAGGCCTGAAGCTCAAGAAACATAAGAACTCTATAGATTTGGTAGGACACATCATGCACCAATAAGATATGGACTTCTCATGAAAATTGGAAATGATGAGTTGCTCATACTTGATGAGCCTACCAATTACATGGAATTAATATCTAATATTGATTCCAAGAAATGGCTTAAGGCTATGAAATCTAAAATGGATTTCATGTATACTAATGAGGTATGGAACTTGGTTGATCTACCTGAAAGGATAAAACCCATTGGATGTAAATGAGTACTTAAGAGAAAGATTAACATGGAAGATAATGTAAAAATATACAAAGCTAGACTAGTTGCTAAAGGCTGTAGACAAAGACAAATAGGTTGAATTTGATGAAACTTTCTTGTCATTAATAATGTTAAAACCCATAAAGATTTTGCTTGTTATAGCTACATATTATGATTATAAGATTTGGTAAATGGATATCAAAATTATATTCCTGAATAAGAATCTTCAAGAAGATGTGTATGTGACACAACTTGAAAGTTTTGAATTTAAGAAATTTGCCAATAAAATTCATTTATCAACTTAATCAAGCTTCAAGGATTTGGGATATGCATTTTGATGAGATAAATCAAATAGTTTGATTTTATAAAAAATGGAAGAGACTCGTGTTTATAAAAATGTTAGTGAGAGTAGAGTTATTTTCCTAATATTATATGTAAACAACATATTATTAATAGTAAACAACATTTCTTTATTGTAAATAAAGATTTTGTTGTCGAAGAATTTTTCTATGAAGGATATGAGAGAAGTAACCTATATACTGGGAATAAAGATCTATAAAGATAAATCTAAAAGGTTGTTTGAATTGTCTCAATCCATATACATAAATAAGATGCTAAGATAATTTAGCATGGAAGAATCCAAAAAATGATTCTTATTTATCTCGCACATGATACTCTCTCCAAGGAGATGTGCTTTAAATAATAAATCGAAAGAGATATGATGGAAATGATTCCATATACTATCGATATAAGATCCATAATATATGTGATGTTATGTACAAGACTAAATGTATCTTATGTTTTAAACATAACAAGTAGATATCAATCTAATCCAAGTGAAAGTCACTAGAAGATAGTTAAAAATATTTTATATATACCCCTTGTTAGTGTATATGACATGTAGTTATTTGATTGGTTACACGGGGCATTGACTTTATTCATGTAAATATGTTTAATTTATTAATAAAGGCTTCATATGTAATATTCATCAAATATTTTATTAATGAATCTAATATTTTATTATTGAATTTAGAGTAAAGATAAAGTTCTCAGGACAAAAATATTTTGCAAAGAAAAATTATAAAGTTATTATTATTATAAAATTCCTATTACATCAAAGTATTGTTCATAAAGACTAAAATTGGTATATAGAGTTGTTGAAACTGGTACATATTATATTTTTTTCCCTTATTAAAGGAAATAATTGTTGTCATAAGTTGAGGTTCGAGGGATACGTAGAACTAATATGTAGGTGCTTGTCGGATGACATATACACTGAACTGACTTGTATGAGAATTTCATATGGAAAGATCACTTGTGTCTATGTAAAAGCTCATATGATGGTTATGGAAATGATTCTCAGACATGAGATCACTAAGTGATCCTATTACATTTTTTTTATATAATCAAGGGTAACAAATAGACAAATATTGGGTATAACATGAATTATATAAAGGTATTTAAGTAATCAACAGAGGATTCATCACCCTTGGTGAATTAGAGAAAATGTTTCATCTATTATTAAATAGTATTGATTGTAATCCTTACGCAAGGTGGAATGAGATTTGAAACTCTTTTCCAATCTTATTCAAATAATCAATGACTATGGTGTTGAGAACAAACATTGCTTAATAGAGTGCACACACTCCATACTATAATATCTAAAACAGAACATTGTTGATGAAGGAATAATAATTACACTGAGAAACTAGTCACTGAAAGATTAAGTCAAATCACTTATGATTTTTTTAATATTTAGGGGATTATGACAGATTGCTAGACATTGTTGAATTGATAATAATAAAAAAAATTTTAAAAATTTTAATCTTATTTTATTTAGGATGTCAATTACATTTGGATAAACTTATTAGGGAATTTAATGGGCCACACATATAAAAATCATTGGTCAAAAATTAAAATAGGATGATTAATCAAGTGTGACTTAATTGTAAATAAATTTTAGAAACTAAAGACTAGAATGTAATTAATACACGGGATTATAATTCTAGACTTAGAAACAATCAAGTAAAGACTTGACTGAATAAAGTTATAAAATTAGCGTAAAAAATATATAATATTATTTAAGGAGAAAATTAATATTTTATCATTTATAGGGTTTTTATGTTTCCCTATAAATGGAAAGTTAAGCCAAATATTTGGACAATACAAAAATATTGTTTCACTTATGTTTCCTTATTTTCAGTGAGTAGAGTAAATTACATAAATATCTAAAACAAAAAAGAAAAGAACTAGCACTCAAAGGTATAGCAACCCCTCTATCCTAAGAGGGTTTAGGAGATTTCTCACTAGTGGTTCATGTGAATTATCGTTAGAAGCCAGATATTTGGACAATTTATGGTTTGCAACAACCTAATCTTAAAATAATTATTCAAAGCCAAAAAAAAATATATTTGATCTTCAGGTAATCTTTGTATAAACCTTAAACAATCTTAGATCTTTCTAACATGATTCTTAAGACTCTTGAAAAAATTTAAAATTTATAGTTTTTGTTATGTGTGTGTTTTAGAGAACTCAACACCCTTATGATATTGTATTAAATTAGAAACCAATTATATGCTTAAAACATTATTGAACTAGATTGAATTTATATTTTTTTAGCTCCCTGTTACTTCTTGATTGAATGGACTACTATAGATGAATAACAATAATTTGCCATGACTTTAACCACATAACCAATCATAAAAGCCGAGGGATCCCAAATTAATGACCATGTTGTTAAGCTAATTGGATTGGCCTGAGCAGTGACGAATATTACTTAACCACCTTAAACAATCATATCCTAAATTGGATTTGCCTGAGTGGCGAAATTTTCATAATCTATTTTTTACCTCTAATTTTTTATATATTTTAAAAAATTATATTATAAGAACAATTTGATTTTTATTCTAATAATAATAAGAAAAAGAAAAAAACGTTTAGGGAGTGAAATAAAAGAAAGATAGAACAAGGGCTAAGAAATGCATGGACTAAAAAATAATATGAGAAAAATATGCAAAAAAAACAAAGAAATTAGAGGATCAAGCAAAACTGAAAATTATTGAAAGAGATCCTACAAATTAAAAAGATGAAATTTAATTAACTATAAATCCATAATCAAGAAGAAAACAATATAATTATCTAACATTAATTTTCTAGTTTAGTTTTCTTATATTGCTAGGTTACTGGAAAACATAAATAAGAAATATTTAGACAAAAAGAGGATACACTGAGTGATTACAAAGAGACTCTTGCAAAAGAAAAACCTAAGCAAACAACAAAAAGAGACTAGGGAACAAAAAAAAACACACACAAAAAACTTAGTCTCGCCAAGGTTATAGGAAGATAACCCAAAAATTCAACAACCACAACAACCTTCTATTAGGTTTTTCAAAACACGTAAACACAATAAAAATTATAAATTTAAAATTATTTTGAGAGTCCCAAGATTCTTATTAGACAATCTAGGGTCATTTAGGACTTTATTAAATATTACATGAGGATCAGATCTTCTTTCTAAGGTTTAATCAACTTCTTCAAGACTGAGTTATCACAAACTATGAGTCTTATAAGCGTTCGACCTCTAATAATAATCTATATAAACTACCAATGAAAAATCTTTTAAAATTATTTTAGAAAAGAGATCACTGTGTCTTTAGTGCTAGCTCTTTCTTTTCTCTACTTTACCTATGTGTATAGGTGGAGCGTGTGCACTACGTTTTATATCATAACTCATAAAAAATATAAAGCATAATATTCTATTTATAGGGAAAACTTAATAACCCTATAAATAAATAAAAATATTACTATACTTCTTGAATAATATCACATACATTATTTTAAAAATTTATTCATTTAAGTCTATATTTGATTTTTCTAAATTTAAAATTACAACTCGCTATATTAATTAGATTCTAAGTTCTTCAGAATATGCCAAAAAAAGTTAATAATTAAAGTATAAAAAATGATACAATTATATCAAACTATTTTATCCTTATTTTTTTATATATGGATCCTTTTCTAATTTTTACTAATATTAAAAATAAAAAACTCCTTAAAAAACATTCACAAAATTTATATTCATGCCTATTTTTTTAATTTCTATTCACCCTTAAGCAAATCAAATATATATTCAATAATGTTAAAATATAGTAATCTGTATATTCACTATATGAAATAGTTTCAAAAATTATAAATAACTCTTACTTCCATATTATTATAAAAAATAAACTTCATCCAATTGCTATTTGTATAATATATTTTGATATTTAATGAATAATTAATTTTACTTTTTTTCCGCAAGCATGCTTTGCCTAACTTTTTCTTTTCAAGTTTAACATTGGGTTTTTGTTAATTTTTTTGTTAATTTTATTTTTTAATATTTGTTTGATTTTATATATATATATATATATATATAATATATATATATAAAACTAAATTTAAAAAAATATTATTAAACTCGGTGCAGTAAAGTTCATGACAATATTTAAAAAATAGTAATCTTAATTTTTTTATAACATTAACACAATCAAAGCAAAAAACACAGAGGTTCTTGTGATGTAACACTCTTCAGTTGCATGGGAGTGGGAGCAGGAAGACTGAATTACTATATATATTTCAAGTCTTCAAAATGGAGAGATCGGCTCTTCTTTTGTCCATGGATGTTAATGCTAGAGGCTTGGATTTTCTGAAAGTTAGTTGTATTAATCAGTATGATTCACAGGTTTTGAGGCATTTCTTTCTGTTGTGTTTCTTAGCATTTTTTTTCACACTTTTATTTTTGGTTTTGTTAGGATTGGATAAATGGTTCATTGGAGCTTGATTCCACCAATAAATCATGGTGCAGGGTTGGTTTAACTGCTCTGTTCGGTGAAAAAGGAGACTCGTTGCTATTTCTGTAACCAGTTGAAGACTTGGAGAAACATGGCGTATCACTAATAGAGAGCTCGTTCGCGAACGTGGCTGGCCGGACATTTCAGCCAAGGATGAATAAACTGTCTCAGAATGCATTTTGTTCAGAATTTTTATGGTGAAGAAACTTCATTTGGGTCATGCTTCCAGAAGCTTCGGGCTGAAGCAGCAGCTGTC